>PVJA010008325.1:0-64873 GCA_004027025.1 Myocastor coypus
AACTTTCCATACAATGTGATATAAGCAGTTACACAATTTTGACACAGATATTTGGAAATTCAAGGAAATACAAAATTGTAGCCTGTCAAGAATATGGTTTTTGGCCCAGTCTCTTATTTTCAAGTACTACTCTTGAGAGAATGACAGTAACTGAGTTTACAACAGGAGCAGTACATATCAAAAAGACAAGAGTGACATGAAAGGTTAATGTTTAATTGTTTGATCAATCTTATATACCTATATGTATTAATCTAAACTGATCTGATGATGAAAATATGTAATATAACCATTGTTAAATTTAAGCAATAAAAAAATTGAAACAAAAAAAATAAAATAATAATAATAATAATAATAATAATAATAATAATAAATGCCTTTGGGAGACACACCTCATTTAAAAGGAAGTATACAAACTGAAAATTAAATGAGATCGCTTCCCGGCCTTTTGGCTAAGATCAAGTGAAAATTAAATGAGAGAAGACAATATTCCTTTTAGCTGGAACACCCAAACAAGCAGGAGTAGCTGTTATTTTCAGACACAACAGACATTAGGCCAAAACTTAACAAGAGACAAGGGCAGCCAGTCAACACTAATAAAGGGAATGATTTGACATGTAGAGAACTATTGTAACTATCTACGTACTCAGTGTTAGTGCACTCAACTTCATAAAATAAAAACTACTAGATTGTGAATTGCTATACACACCAATTCAACCACAGCAGAAGACTGCAATACCTTAGTCTCACAATTGGGCAGGTCAAGGCTGGCAAGATAGCTCAGTGGACTAAGTGCCTGCTTAGGCAAGTGCAGGGTCTGAGATTCAATCCCCAGCACCACAGGCTGCACTGGTCCTACCTCCAACTGCCAAAACCAGTTGTAGCAAATGCCTAGAGAGGCCATTGAGAAAAAGGAACATTTCTGTACTGTTGGTGGGAGTGCAGACTTCACAGCCACTGTGGAAATCAGTGTGTTGATTCCTTAAAATTCTAGGATTGGAGATCCCATTCAACTCAGCAATTCTCCTCCCAGGTATTTCTCCAGAAGAACTAAAAGACTCATACCACAGTGCTATGTGTGCAACCGTGTTTATAGCAGTGCAATTTGTTATAGCTAAATTCAGGAAGAAAAAAAAAAAAAAAACTCAGATGCCCATCAACTGAAGAATGAACAAAGAACATGTGGTATTTTTACAAAATAGAGTATTATTATTCAACTATAAGGCAGGATAAATCTGAGTCTTTCCTTGGTAAATGGATGCAAATAGAGAACATGCTCTTAAACGAAATAAATCAGACCCTTATGTGCAAACATCAAACTGTCTCCTCAGTGTGAGAACCTCAAAAAGGAAAATGTAATCTAAAGGGTACAATAGACACTGGGACAAGGAAATGAACTTATTCAAACGGAAAGAGTTGCCAAGTCGAGGAGAAGAACAGGAAAAGGAGTAGGGGAAAGAGCTTTACGTAGGGACGCAAGCGAGATGCTTCGGACATCTGTGCTGTGCATTTCTGCTGATCTATGAAAAGAAGCAGTTCATCTCCCTTTTTCAATTGTTTGTACTTTTTCTTTTCTCAATATCTTCTACATTTCTTTCTTTCTTCTCCTAATTTTATATGCATATATCTAGTAATCTGAATAACTGGTTAGAAGACAGCACTATGTATTACAACACATACTGTGAGCTTCATATTATTTTGTTAAGTGAAATTCTGTAGTACTTATAATTTTTTTATTTTGGACTGAGGAAATAGCTCAGTAGAATAAGCACTTGCCTGGCAAGTACAAGGTCCTGAGTTGAATTCCCAGTATTAAAAAAAAAAAATCTAATCTAAGATATATTATACTGTTTTTTTTTGTTTTAATTCTAATTTGCACTCTTTAAAAAATTAAAAATTTGGGGCCCGGTGGGATGGCTCAGTAGTCTAAAGCGCCTGCTTGGGGAAGCTTGGGCGGCTTCAGGGACCGCTGTTCGATCCCCGGCTCCACATGCTGTGCCAGCCCTGCCCTCGGGGCAGGCTGAGCCGGCCATAAAAATGAGTCAATAAACAAAAAGTTCTGAAAAAAAAAAAAAAAAAAAAAAAAAATTAAAAATTTAATTTTTTTTTTTTTTTTTTTTTTTTTTTTTGTATGTTAGAGAAAGGTCTACAGGGTGTTCAGGGTCTCACTACTAGATCACACTCATAGTGATCCGCCTATTTACACCTGGAATTACAGGCATGTTTCACCACACCCAGTCTCAAATGCAGTCTCAGAGCATTCCAGGATTAGGGGTGGGGCTGCCATGACAGGCCCAGGGATTGAATCCCTGGCCCCTGTGCCTGCTTGCAGGTGCTTTAATCCTCGGAGCTATTTTGACAACCCCAATTTAATTTAATCTTAAAATCCGTCACTGCCATATAGTTACCTAGATTTTCTGCCATATATCTCTAAGGATTTGCTTAGTTATTCATTTTATATTTAGGTCTATGATTTATTCTTTAATACAAGTTTGTTGGTTGTTTTTATTTATTTATTTTTTGCATGTGGATTTGTAGTTTTTCCAAAACAATTTGTTTGTTTGTTTTTTGTTGTTCAAAACAATTTGTTGAAAAAAGTTATTTTGTATCATTCTGTTGCCTTTGTTTTTGGTAAAAAAATTAGATTATTATTCATGTATGTCTATTTCTTGACTCTATGTTCTGCTTCATTAATGTTTTTGCTTTTGTCTTTAGAGTACTGTGTTGTAATGTTCTATGTCAATGCCAAAAGGAACGACGAGAAACCCGATGAATTTAGCTCAGAGGACTCACCCAGATTTGTCTCTCTCAAAGTGAGCCTCAACCCACAGAAGAATCTTACTTTTATTGAATACTAAAGGACAGCCTATGGAGTTTGCATAACTGCTTCAAGGAATGCAGATTAGAGACCACTACTTCTATCACCATTTACCTAACATCAGGTTAATACAAATGCTAACTGAAAACATTCCAAGCAGGGGAAGAGACAACCAGTATCTTCCCAAATAATGGTAGAGACAATGATGGAGGAGCCATTAGAACAAGCTGTTTTCTGTCTCCTTGAATCCCAGGGTTCAGGTAACCCCAAGTAACCCATTACAGCTGTCTCTGGGCTTTATTATCTTTCACTATCTAAGATGTTAATTCCTTACCTCTACAGTACTGTCTTCGTTACTGTCAATTTACAGCAAGTCTTGAAGTTGAGTTATGTCTGTCCTACTATTTTATTCTTCTTCTAAAATAATGTATTACTGGTCTAGATGTTTTTGTTTCTCCAAAGATCAGTTTGCTACAATTTTCAAAACACCTATCCTGGATTTCAGTTAGGAGCAATCAAATTTAATAGACCTAATGACTTAACAATATTTAGTATTTCTATCTAAGAATACCAAATATCCCTCCATATATTTAGTTCTTTGATTTCTTCAGTCCATTTTGTAGTTTCCATTTTTGTATTTGCGTGGCTACTCTCTGACTCTGAGGATCAGCTTACCCTAAGATCTGATTGCTGTCATAGTTCCATTTTCAATTTATTCACCTTTTATTTATGAAGATGGAGCAATAATTTGTCATCTCCTTCAATGCTACACTAGAAACAGGTTTTCAATTCTAATATTAAGTATTTTTACATTTAAATTAAAGCTCACTTAAAGATAAAAATAAAATAAAATAGAATCCCAGCACCAAGAAGGCTAAAAACAGAGTGTCTAAGCTGCATCATGAGGTCCTGTACCAAATACATAAAAAACAAGAGCAAGCCAATCAGACCAAAAAAGCACTCTGTAGTTAACAGCTAATTACAGAGTGCTTCATACAACAGAGCACACAATTTTGCTCAACAGCACACAGAAATTTTCCAAAACAGATCATATCTGGGGCCACAGAGCATGCTTCAATAGATACAAAACAATTGAAATTCTTGCATACTGTCATATCAGAGTGGAATGAAGCTAGAAATCAAAAGAAGCCACAAAAACTACACTAATACATAGTGATTAGCACATTATTGAATAATCAGAGGATCACAGAAACAATCAGTGAAGAGATAAAGTTCCTAGAATCAGATGACAATAAAAGTAGAGTATACCAAAATGCATGGGTGGGCCAGCTGGGGTCATATCTCAGTGGTATACATCCCTGCCAGGCAAGCACAAGGTCCTGAGTTTGATACCCAATGGAGTCCCTCTCTCCCCAAAAAAACAAAACCTATAGACCACAGTAAAATTATTTCTAAGCAGAGTGTGGTGGCACAGGCCTGTAATCCCAGCACTCAAGTGGCTGAGGCAGGAGGATCATTGTGAGTTCCAGACCAGCGTTGGCTATAAAGTGAGCTGAAAACCAGCCTGAAGTGCTGAGCAAGACTTGACCTCCAAAAAAAGACCAAACACAAAGGATTTCTAAGAGGAATGCTCACAGCTGACATGCACACACTGGGGGGGTGGGGAGATTGCAACCCATTTAATGATGTGTGTCTAGATGCGAAGAATACAAGAACAATTCAAACCTAAAACGGAAGAAGGAAAGAAATTATAAAGATCAGAGTGGAGATTAATGAAAATGAGACCCAAAAAATCAATGCTCAGGATTAGTGAATCAAAGAGGTGTATCTCTGAAAAGGTAAGATGAAGATCTGGGGATAAGGGTGGAGACAGGACAAAGGGGAGGGGAAGAGCTATGAAAAAGATCAAGATGAACTAGCATGGGCACCAGTTCTCTCGTGATGAATGTCTCTGTTAGGGATTACACACACACACACTAATAAAGAAATTGAGAGAACAAACAACTTTAAACAGTAAGTCTAAAGAAATGGCCAAACAATTGGAAGTGTAGGCTTAAGGGTAAGCCCCAGCTCTATCAGTGACCTGCTATAACTGAACAAGACATTTGTTTTCTCTTCACCTTAAATACTTTTTTTTTCTATAAGCAAGGAACAGTAAGACTCTACTCCATATGATTACTGGAATAGGTTAATAAGAGCAGTGCATTGCACATAGCACATACATCTTATAGGATTTCACTCATTCACTTTATGCTTTGTGTGTACAAGAATTACTATAGACATTGGCAATGCCCTGGGGAGATAATGTCCCTCCTATGGTGGTGTTTATATTCTAAGATAAAAAGTAAATATATAAATTAACCAAAAATAAGGAAGAATAGTTTCTATAATGAAAAATAAGAGAAAAGAATAATAATGAGGTGGAAGGGGTGAATAACAATGGTAGGGAGCAGGGAGAATGGTGGCGGAGGGGCTCACTGAGAACGCAGCATCTTAACCAAGATGTCTGTAGTGTAGCAGGAGAAGCAGAAGATGGCCAAGATGTCATCAGAACAAAGTCAGGGCTGATGGAGGAAGCATATTGCATTCTAGTGAAAAATAGTTTGGGCAAAATACTAAAATTTAGTAGTTTAATGATTACTCTGCTATAGGAATGGGGTACAATGGTAGAAGTGAGCTACAGAAGAAAACTGTTCACAGAAACAAACAGTTGATTTGTGGCAGAAACATCAGATGAGGCAGAAAAATGGGACGGAAACAAGGCAACTGCACACAGCCGTGGATGTGGTGCAAAGAAGAGGTGGGACCCTCTCCTTCCCACCATGAAGGAACACTGCATCTGACAAACAAACTCAGAAGGGATTTGAGAACAATGACAAAAACTGAATCAAAAAACAAAATCTAGGGTCTGGAGAAATAGCTTGGCAGTCTAAGCACCTGCCTGGCAAGTGTAAGGTCCTCAGTTTGATCCCTGATATTGCATGCTTGGCAATGCACCCTTATAATCCTAGCCCTGTAGAGGCTGAGACAGGAGGATCATTGTGAGTCCAAGCTGAATAGTGAGAATTTGTATCGAACAAGTAAATAAATAAATAAATATCAAGCATTTAAAGGCAATGGGGTGCGGCCAAGATACCTATGACTTACAAAGTCAGAGAAGAGGAAAATGTGTTAAGGTGAGCCCTACAGCTTTCTCCACTCAGCATTTCTTTTATTTCATTGTACACCAAAAGGCTAAAGAAAAACTATGATTTTGTACCCATATACTTACACTGGACTAGAAAGACAAAGCTCTAGGTTAAACCATTGAGAAAGTGAGGTGCCAAGATTCCAGAGAAAAGGAAACCACAGAAACATGAGCCCAAGGTTGTGCATAGTTTCTCAGGTGTGCATTGGCTAAATTCTCTCCTCTGCACATGTGGCCAGAGGCATTGAAATCAAGTAGACATGACTGATAAACAGAGCTAATTTCCCCTTCCCAAGAACATAGCTGGACTTCATGGCTTGCTTCCAAAGAACAGAGTACAGCAATGAAAAAGCAATGACTTATAATGAAGAAACCTACCAGGGACTAGGCTCAAGGCTAGCCTGAGGTACACAGAGAGTCCAGGGCGACCTGAGCTACATAGCAAGACCCTGTCTCAAAAGAAAGAACAATTATGTTCTCTGCCATCACAATACCAAAAGTCCTGTGGAAGCAATAGGAAGGAAGAAACCCATAAGAGAAACGGAATAAATAAACATGAAAGGAGAGTTAAAGTCGGACAAAGAAGAACAGAGGCAAAGAGAGAAAGGCTGCTGGAGAGAAACATTAGGGCAAAACATGAGAAGGTAACACAAAGCCTCATGGGAGGGCTGGGCTGCTGGGGCCAGGACACCAGTGCAGATTGGGCTGCAAGAGAGCCCAGCGGAGGACCTGAGCATAAGTGCGGGGCCTGCCCACGTCGACGTGAGCCACTCTCTTCTTCGCCCATTCTATTTTCCCTTCCCTTGTGGTGAGAACTTGGGAGCCTCCATCTGAAAAGCAGAAGCTCTGAGATCAAGGTGAGCAGTCATTCTGTTTCGCTGGGCCCTCAGGGTCTAAACCAATAAAATGGGACGAAAAGCCGTCTACTACTATACCCGTCTCCCCGTGATGAAAAATTCTTACGGCACCACTGAGATTTCCCAAGAAATTTCAGAGTGTCCTCTTTACAACACCAAAAACAGATTCTTGCTTTACAATTAAAAAGCTAGCAGGCGCTTTCTTCGGGCTAGGACATGCTGGCAGTAAGCCTCAGCTGTGAGGAGCACAGGCTCTGCCACCACGGTGCCATTTTCAGACTCAAATTCATCATAATGCTTCAGCACAATTAGGCAGGCTGCTCAGTTGTTCCAAAGATCCATCTCTCTTTACAAAGTACCACTGAAGTCTGTCAAAGCGATCTTGAAACTTCCAACACTCTCCTCGGCGAATGTCATTACGACAGAGGCTTTGCAGTATGTTAATTATGTCCGCTGGCTGGGGACAACTAATGTAACCTGACTAACGCTATTCCTCCCTCTGCCTCTCCTCTCTTCAGGCTCTTGGCCTGAACTATTTTGTTTTTGTTTCATGTACTCATTCCTTCACTCCCGCTAGGCACGACGACGGAGACCCTCTAGCAGGCACCATCTGCTTTCTACAACGGATAGAAACTTCCTCAAGTTTACTTTAACTTGATGGTGGTGCAAAAGTAATGCACATTCAACAGAAGGCACACTTTCTCATGCTTTGATCTTTTCCTGGGCTATGGATGCGGAAGATCGCTCCCTCCGGTGACACGCAACCGCAACAGCAGCAGCAGGATGCAGACCCCTCCAGTCATCCAGGTAAGTTAAGGGCAAACAACCCATATTCTACTGTATCCGGAAAATACTTTAAAAATCAGGACCTTGAGGCCCGGCAGGATGGCTCAGTGGTCTAAAGCACCTGCAGGCGGCTGCAGGGACCATGGTTAGATCCCTGGCACCACATGCTGCTCCAGCCCTGCCCTCAGGGCAGGCTGAGCCGGCCATAAAAATAAATAAACAAACAAAAGTTCTGAAAAACGAAAAAAATAAAATAAAATAATTCTTTAAAATAAATAAAGGGGCCCGGCGGGATGGCTCAGTGGTCTAAAGCGCCTGCTTGGGGAAGCTTGGGCGGCTTCAGGGACCACAGTTCGATCCCAGGCACCACATGCTGCGCCAGCGCTGCCCTCGGGGCAGGCTGAGCTGGCCATGGGAATGAGTGAATAAACAAACAAAGGTTCTGAAACAAGAATAAAAATAATAAATAAAATTTAAAAATAATAAAATAAATAAAAATAAAAAATACATAAAAATCAGGACCTCATTATAAAACAGGCTTTGTGCTACCTGGGTTGATCCAGTTATAGGCTAATGTAACTGTTCGCAGCATAGAAAAGGTTCACATAGCTATAGTACATATATTTATTAATTGCATTTTCTGCTTGTGATATTTTCAACTTACTATGGGCTTGTATTGCTGTGACCAAGATATATATGCATATGTAAATATCTCTATGTCTGCATGAGTAACAAGCCAGGTAAGCTGCCTTCCCTTGTAGGTTCTCTTGGTCTTCTTTCTCCATGCTCTTTATTTCAGTCATAACAAAAGAATAGTGAAAAAGCCCTTTAGCTGTCACTAAGTTACAGTGCTCTTGCACCAGCTGTGTGACTAATCTAAGGAGTAAGTAGATTAAGCTCCCTGCATATAATTCTTTCCTTCTGTAAATAAAAATGTTGATTAAGACCTATCTATAAGAATGTCTCACATGGACTTTTTTTTCAGGAGCTGCTACCTAATCTGACTTTTGTTTTTGCAATCTCTCTCTCTTTCTCTCTCTCTCTCTCTCTCTCTCTCTCTCTCTCTCTCTTTCTCTCTCTCTCACACACACACACACACACACACACACACTTTATCCTATACACACTTGCCAGACATATCTTGTTGAAATATTAAGTCAGATCTTATTCCTCTGCTCAAACCTTCCCATGACCTTGTGCTCCACTCACACTAAAGTTCAAAGTCCTTACTATGTCTTGGGAGGGCAACAGGAAGCAGAGACACTGAAGCAATAGCCAAGATTTGAAGGCAGATTTATTTATGTCAAGAGGCACTGATGGGGATCATTTCCAGAATCCTGGGCCCTGGTTTCAGGTGGTCTTAGGGCTTATATGAGATAAGGAAGCAGGAACTATAGAGGTAGGATGGCTTGTCTGGGCCCTGGTTTCAGGTGGTCTTAGGGCTTATATGAGATAAGGAAGCAGGAACTATAGAGGTAGGATGGCTTGTCTGCTGGGGAAGGGTGTATGTAAAGTACATCACAGTGACCAGCAGAGCACCACAGCGACCAGCGGAGCACCACAAGGACCAGCCATTTCCGAGACAGGAGCATCCAGAACTGGAACAGGAACCATCACCTGGGCAACGAAGACACTGCAGTGTCCTGCAGGGGGGGTGGGATTTTGTTACAGAGGCAGTACTGGTCCCCAACAACGAGGAGTGTGCTGTGGCTCCAAGGACTCCTCTAACCTCACATCCGGTTTCTGGGCCTTCTGCTCGCCCAGTCCGAGCACACTGGTTTGCACACTGTTTCTTGAATACTCTAAGCATCCTCCCTTCTCTGGGACCTTGAACTTGCTTTCCCCCTTCCTGGAAACTTACCCTGCACCCTGCAGGACTCACGAGGCTCTTCCCTCATTCCCTTCCATTGCTGGCTCAGTGTTTCCTCCTCAGAGGCTATTCTCTGATCTGACCGTCCGATGCGAAACCACCTCTGCGTGACACCCTCCGCCCCTTAGCCCTGCTTTTCTCCCTTTTTCATCTTTATGATGGCCAAGCACAGCACACATTTTCTTCATCATCTTCTATATGCTTTAGTAGAATAAGGATCTTTGCTTGTTTTGTTCTGTGTTATATCCCCAGTGCCTCAAATAATTCTTGACACATAATACATGCTCAATAAATATGAATAAAAATGAATCTTTTCTAGTAGTCTCACTCTGTGTCAAAATTTACTGATACTTAGTTGGATTCAAAACTGGCCTCTGGGACCTCTAAAAGACAGATGGAGAACCCTCCATCTGAGCTGCACTGCATAATAGGCTACGCAATCAGCTTACAGCAAGAATTCCAGGGGATGGACTGCTAGCCCAAGCCACTTCACCCTGCACAGAGAAGGCTTGTGGATGATGATTTATGGTAAGATTAGACCTAAATGTCATTTCTTCTATGACATTTCTTGCAAAGAGAAGAGTGCGCCTTTCTGCCATTTGCTTACTTTAAGCCTGGAGTTTAGTCTTTTATCCACTACAACCAGCCCTTATGAGGCAGAGATAAAACAAGGACATGAATATCCAACTAAATCCAGTTATTTATTTTCAGTAAAGGCCGGGAAAATCTGGGTCTACTGTGTGTTGGCATAAGAAGTCCATGCAGTACGCAGCAAATTGTATAGACTAACGGCCGGAACGTGCTTTTCTCACGGAGCCTCTGAAGCATCCACATGTTCCAAGATGTTGAAGTACTATTTACCTGACACATTTGCACACCCCCAGTGCTTCGGCCTAGCTCAAGTCACACATGCTGATTAAGTGAAGGTGTCCGCTTCATAGTAGAAAGAAGTCTCCCAGAAAACAGAATCCTGTCCCTCCAGAAAATAGTTATTCTCATCTCCTGCACAGGCACCTCAGAGCCACTCACACTCAAAACGACAGCACAGGCACGAGCACACAGCATACCTTGGAGGAGGAAGAGAAACTTTCATGCGCTGTGTCTGGATCTGATTGCGCAGGTACTTCCTACCCAGATGAGGCCTCCAGACAGCTCTACCAGATCAAAGCTTCTCTGAGGACCTCTGGGGCATCACAAAGACCCACATTCACATGTACAAGCACAGATATGGAGATATACATATGCACTTCAAATTCACTTCAGAATTCTAGAAAACATAACCGTGAATAAATTTACATACACAGAAATATACATGTAGGCTTTGTCCAAGAATACTTATAAATATGTGCGCATGCATAAACACATGCACAGGCAAATGATATTTCCTATAAAGTATGACTGAAATCATAGAAGCGCACAGCAGTGCCTATCACAGCAGCAGTGTGATGCTAGAGGTTATCTTTTGATTATATATTCTCTGTCAGTGGATGTAACATATTTCAGCATCATATATCTATATGCAAACTATGGGGACCACATAAATACCCAATATCAAAGCTAAATGTCCTTCCCGGTCCTACGCAGAGCATCACAGAAGGTGTGACACGTGAGAAGGAATAAGAGCCAGTGGCCCCAGGGTATGACACCACGTCACAGCACAAAGAACAAGGGGAAGGGAAATCCTGCTGATAGCTAGCTGGTAAACAAAGCTCTCCAGATGTCTTTGCTTGCAAGAAGACCAGGACGCAGAGAGCGCTGCACGGTCAAGCGTCATCCTAGGAAGAGCCAGTCTCCAAGCTCTCCAAGAGTGCTCCTAAAGTTACTGGGGAGGGGGAGGGACTGCCTTCTCTCAACATCCTTGGAGGGGACATTCCCCAGAGGCCCAGTGCATTCAAATCAGCCAGAGAATCCTGCAGAGGTTATTAATCTACTAAAGTCCCGTAGCTTGGAGAAAATCTGATTAACTCCACCTCCCCAGATGGGCTCTAGAGTGAAATGTATATCTGCTTTCTGAGACTCAAATAAGGTGTGAAAGTAGAGGAAAGGCGAATGGAGGGAGAAGCGGGAGACGTTGGGGAATACTGATTGTTGGTGCCGTTAGCTGGAAGCAAGCCATAACTCAGAGAAGGTCCGTTTCCACTGCGTATGAAAGGCGAATAACATTGTCTCTCTATGCAGCTGGAGCAGGGCGAATCTTCCTTCTCTCCCCAAAGTCAGCTCCCTCTCTCCCTTGAAAATTATTTAAGGGATTTTTGGACTGTATTTTCCCACTACAGGGATTCTGGAAGAGCATTTCTTCTACCTATCATATCTTTTATTTGAAAGCCTTCCCTTTCTTTCCAGGGTCAAGTGTTATACATAACTTTAGAACTCCAAAGAAATGCAAGGATGTGGTTCAACTCTTCCCTTTTTAAAATAATAAACGGAGCCCAGAGGCACGTCTGAATTGGGACCCAGAGTTTTTGTTCACAAGCAACTGTTCTTTAAAGATCAAGGTAAGATTTTGAGAGACCCCAAGAGATATTAGCTCCGTAGCCTCTCTCCCTTCCCCATGAAGGCGTGGAGAAGGCGGAGGAAGGGGGAGCGGGGGCGGATCGCGCCCAGCACCCCAAGCGTTAACCGCAACCAAAAGCCTACTAGGCGATTGGCCGAATACTGGGAGAAGATCTGGTTTTCGCAGTCGCGGGCCAATGAACACCTCGAGTGGGAGGGTTTGAAGATACTAAGGAGTTTTCCCCCTTTTTTTATCTCTTCTCTACCCCCTCCCATCCGCTACTCCCCCCCATTCTCTACGCCGCCAGTTTGTTAAATTAATGCAGTAAGAAAGTCTGAAGATCTGAGGGAGTCCTGACCAAAGGAAGATGGGCGAGCTCAGAAAACCGAGATGCATCTGAAGCTTTGGTCTTCTGAGCCCCACGGGGTAGCCATGAACCCCTGCAGCCCCTGAAACTTGCCCTGGGCTGCCTCGTGCCTGCAGCTCCCGAGCAATGGGACACCTTTCCTGCAGCGATCATAACTTATTCGGCGGGGACCAAAGAACAGGGATTGTAAGGCGACAGCAAACCGGAACGGAGGCAGGAGAACGAGACTCCCAGACTCGGTCGCGATGCGCCAGCCCGGCACACTTGCCGAGCTTTAACTGAAGGCAGCGCCGTCGCCCACTCTCCCCTCTTCCCGGGCCCCCTCAGGCCAGCCCAGAGTCGTGCTGCCTCGGTCTATCGAGATGCTCGCCCAGCCTAACTGTCCGAGGCCAGCGCTCTGATCTCCACGGAAGATTTTTTCCTTGCATCGAGCTGGCCGTTTAAACAGAAAAACAGGGGTTTTAAAAAAAATAATAAAGAAAGAAAGAAAGAAAGAAAATATACCCACCCCCAAACGTGCCTCCCCAGCGCCGCAGGGAGCCACAGAGACGCTGGAGTTTAACAGCGATACTCTTCGCGCTCCTGAAAAGCAGGGTTGGACGCTCTCCGTGGTGCTGAAACGCTTTGCGGCCGCCGCTGTCCGTGGTACCTACAGCTTCCGCGCTTCAGTTTCCCCTGGGGCTCTCCCTCCGCACCCCTATTCCCTGCGTCTCCTTAACATCTGGATTATCTTTCCAATCGCGATCGCTGGTTTTGTAAGTGCCAATCTGAAACATTGTTGCCCCCATAACTGGTGGACAACAAAGCACAAGGACCTGAAAAATGTACAGCTTCAATACTCTTCGACTCTACCTTTGGGAGACCATTGTATTCTTCAGGTATGCAATTTTCTACTGACCACCTCACTCTGATACAGATGGGGGGTGGGGGGAAGGAGTACGGAGGCAGACTCTGTCCGTGGTCCCCTCATTTGGGGGAGGGGGTGATGTATATTCCGATGCAAGCTGGTCCTTCCATCCCCCGCCCCCCTCCACCCCCCTCCCACCCTCCACCCGCAGGGTGTCTGGCTTGTGCGTGGAGGTCTGAATCAGACGCTGCTCTGGCAGCTGTTTGCCTGTTTCTTGAGGTTTGTTTGTCCTTCTGCCTGCTACCCCTGGCAGCACTAGCTCTCGACCCCGTGCCTATTAGCTCTCCCTGGGCTGAGGACTTTAAGGGGAAGCTTTAGGAGTTACTCAGTTTAATTAGGACTGCATTCTCTCTAACCGCAGTGCCGAAAATCTCGGCCCTCCGTCTGGGAGCCAAGTGACAACTAGCGGTGACGGGGAAGGTTGCACTCAAACTCGCTGGGCACAAAACATATCATTTTCTCTCTTTTGTTGTTGTTTTCTTTTTCCGCGGGGCGGAGAGGAAGACCGGGTTCTGAGGCGTGGTGTTACGAAGCAATAGTGTTATGGCCTCTGCTCATAAGGCCTTGAACTTAGGTGCAAAGTGGCTCTATTTAAAACAGATTTTGAGGAATATTTCCCTTTGAAAACTTTGACTCCCTCCTTCCTACCACCCACCTTTCTGTACTCGACTCTGTCAGCAGCAGACCATAAACGGAGGGGCAATTCTTGCTTCTTGTTCTTAATTTTTTTCCATCCCTGAATCAGTAAGTTTCCTCATCCATTGTCTCCCAGGTTAAAATTTCTTGTCTTCAGGCTTGGCATTCTTAGGCTAGTACAGGTGAAAAGTGAGGAAAAATATCTCATCAGGAAGCACTGAAATAGGCCTTCTCCAAGTGGGTGACCCATGCCATCCTCATAGACGGCTACAATAAATTCCATTCATAGGAACTGAAAAAAATTACTCCACTTCCATGACCTGAAGGGATCATTAATCTTCCTCCTTCTAGATGCTTACTTCTCTCTCATGTTTTCCAGTGGCGCTGGATTAGAAAACATTTCAAGAACCCCATTTCGGTCTCTTTAAAAACTAATTGGCCAGGGGTTGGGGAGATAGCTCAGTAGAATAAGTGCTTGCCTGGCAAACTCAAGGACCTGAGTTCAATCCCCGGTTCCACAAAAAAAAAAAAAAAAAAAAAAAAAAAAAAAAACTAATTGGCCACCCAATACTATCCTCTACCACCATTAAGAGCAGTAAATAATCCTTGTTTGGTTACCCTCTGTATGAATTGCTGGTTTCACTGATCGGTCAGCTGGCTTATGAAAATGAAACACACTTCCCCCAAATTCTAAACGGCTCTATGAGAGCCTCTCTTCCTTTCCACCTCCTGGGAGGAAGAGCAAAATGCCTACCCTTCCTTCTGTGAGATAACCAGCGCTGAAACTTCTCATGTCTAGTGCGCGTAATCTTTGGGCAGGCCAGTATCCTGGCCCAGGCTGAGAATGCAAATAGTTGAGAAGTCAGAGAGAATGGAAAAAAAGTATAACAATTCATGGCCTGGAGAAATTTACCTATTGTATGGGTGAAAAAGCAGGAAGTATCTTATTAATAAGCTCATATTCTTTCCCCCTTTATACCTAGTAGAACTGTGAACTGCTGTGGAGAAGGGGAACTTGGTAATATTGTTGTGCAAATGGATTCTCTGTTTGTCTTAACAGAGACAGGACTAAAGTAGACAGAGTAAAGAGCAAATTAGGAGGACCAAGCGCACCATTCTGTCCACATTCCTTTTTTCTTGCTGAACAGTATGTAAGGCTTTGTTTTTCTTTCTCAAACACTGTCTTTCACAACAGGGAAACTCAGTTTAGGTCTGCATGGTAAGCATTTTGATAAAGTTCAGAACCCACTGTTTTAATTCTTCAAGTAAACTGGTGGTGGCCTATCAGGAAATGTCACTTTGCCAGTCTTTCCCCTACATATGTGAAGCAACGCATGTGTCACAGTGGATGTGAGATGCAATCTCATATTTAACATGGAAAGAAGAGGCACAGCTTAAAAGAGCCAGAAAGGTGGTGGTACCACTGTACCTCCAGACACAGGAACTGCTACCTCATTTGAGGGGTGTTTATTTCTGAAACATAAAATAAGAACTAAACTACGAACATACTCTTAGCAGTTTTTCACAGAGATGGAAAAAAAAAAGTCACAAGAATATAAACCGAGTAGACTGTTTTTGTTCAGCTGATATTTTCATTTCTAAATTTTTAGATAAAAATACAAAACCATTAAGGTCTGGGAACTTAATAGAAGCAAAGGCCATCCCTTCCTTACCAGGGTCCTTCACCCCCAAAGGGACAGACACTGCTTTAAGGATGAGCCAATGCAATCATCTCAGGCACCCAGGTACTCCTTAGATTAAATGACGTCAGTTGCTCGCCTTACTGAGAAAATATGGAGCCTACAGACGCTCTTGGTCACAGAGGCACTGCTGCATTAGTGCAGAACCAGCAAAATGGCAGTGACAACACTGAAACAAACAAAATAGCCATAGAAATGAGACAGGCCAAAATCTCCCAGATGCCAACCCAGAGAACAAATAGGGGCCTCAGGAAATGAGACCAGGGGTCCCAGGAGACCACCAGCATTGTGGAGTATCCTCTCAAGTAAAAGAGATGATTTGGCTTAAGTTTTCACTCTGATATTCCAGAAGCCCGAGGTTCTAAAGTTCTTAAGTCACATCCAAAGATTCGATGACTTAAGTTTTATTCCATTTTAGGGATGGAGTCTTCTATCAAGGCAGACCAAAAATCATAGACACAGACTTTTTTTAAATAATGGACTCACATTAATTTCAAACTACCTTTTAAGATGGCAAAGGGCACTGACTTGACTGCAATACCCCGAGCCTTTGCAGAGGCTTCTGCCTAGGACAGAGCCAGGAGGACACAGGATCCTCGTGCCTTCTCAGGACCTGAGCCCCACGGGCTGTAGACTGTGCTGCTCGGGCTCTGCGCTCCTGGTGTCTGGGCTGAGCTCTTTGTTCCCAGGCTGCCCTGCACCGCACAGGATGACAGCAGCACCCCTGGGCCCAGGAGCATGCCATCCCTGCCTCCCCCAGGCATGACAAGCACAGAAAAGCTCCAGTCATGGAAGACAGGGGTGGGCAGTGGGGGAAGGGGACAGAAGTACACGGACTCTGGAATCACCCTATAAAATGACTAAAATTTTAAGGAGAGGTTCTGATGTATTAACTATAATAAGGAAGATTCATTTTCTTTAGCAAATCCCCCTTGTGAAGTGGACAATCAAAAGGGACCTAGCTTGTGTGCTCAGGGACATTTGGGGAATTTAGTTTTGCAGCTGCCTTAGGAAAAGGGTTGCAGCAACACAGCACAGTGGGCAGCACAGGCTGGCCCTGATTCCAGCGCCCTTGCTTCTAGAGTCAGAGGGGGGCAAATACAGGGAGCAAAGCAGGGCTGACCTGGGGGGGGGGGGTTGGCCCAGAAGATGGCCAGTTGTCTGCATCGTGCCTCAGCAGCAGAGTGTGTGTGGGGGATTGTACTGAGCATGGCCCTGATGTTCCTACGAGAGGTCATCAGAATCTCGAGAGGAAGACGTCTCTATCCTCACTAGACTCAGAAAAATACCACAAAGACATTGTTTCAAATATGGTGAAATAGTAATAATAAGTGAAGTGCCCCCGTCGAAAGGCAACTGAGCTTCCCTTGAAGTGCCCCTTCGGGCTTCCTGACCTCAAGTGTGGCCAGAGGGCCAGGTGACTACCCGATCATCTCCCCCTGAGAGTGCAGCAGTATTTCGCATTGACCGTTACCTGCTACATTTTGGGCATTGCGGAAAATGTCTGTGAGTTTCTGAAATAAGCCAGAGAGGCACTTTTTCCTAAGGAAAGAAGTGCACTGGGCAAGTTTGCATCAGAGCCACTCAAAATATCAGTCAGTTCACCCTCTTTGGGGGCTTAGGAACCTTAACCGGAAGTAAAGGAAATAACAGATTTCTGCTCCCAAGTGACAATACGGACAGGGCACCAAGGGCAGTAAATGGAGTTATGAATCAGCATATAACATCTGCACATTGGCAAAACTAGTAATGACCTCTCAGGGACATTTAGGGAATTTCCTTTTGAAGCTATCTTATGGAAGCGCTTGCAGCCCTGTGGTGCAGTGGAGAGCGCAGGCTGGCTGTGATGGGAAAGCCCCCCTTCCGCAGTCAGCTCCGCTCCCACCCTACAGCACGGTGGTAACAAGGTTCCTTCGCCGTGTCTGTGCAGTTGTCAGCGAGGTGACCGGATCTAAGCCTTGTAAGTTCCCTTCAGCCTCTGCGGCGCTCTTTATGGAGGGCAGGGACCCATGCTCACAGAGGCTGGGGCTGAGCCGGCACCCGCGGTGGCTGCCTCCAATTCTCCAGCAGCCCTCACTCTCACGTGCTGAGTCCCAGCCAGCGCCGGGCACCGCGTGGGGATGGATGCCATGATCCCGGTCCCCGCAGGGAAAGAAGGCACCACCTTTCCCTTCGGAGGCGCCTTAGCGACCCTTTTCCCTCGCTCCGGGGCCCACAGAGCTCCCTTTCAGCCAGCCAGCGTGCCCGTTTTCGTACCGCACCACATTGACGTGAGGGTCATTAACTTTGCTTCCTTCATCAGCTGACAAAAGCTAGAATGATTTTAGAGATGGATGGCACTGTGCTACTCTGCAGGCTTTGAAGTATGCTGCAGGCAAAGAAGCCTTGGCCCAAGCAGACCTAGGACCCCGAATTTAACTGCCGGTGTGACCTGCCGAGACCTCTGTGGCCTCCCTGGCCCTCACTTTCTCCACTTGTAAGGTGCAAGGATCCCAGCAATTACTCCTCTCTAAAGTCATGTCTAGCTTGCCACTTCAGGGTTATTTTCTTCCAGCTTCTTCCATAAAGCACTTTTTTATAACAACTATGGCAGCAGATTTTAATTATTACCAAAAAAAAAAAAAAAAGAAGAAGAAGAAGAAGAAGAAACACACCGAGGTACACCCAGGCTTCAGAGCCTGAAAGACTTAAAGTCCTCCCTAAGCAAGCTCAGAGCTGGCAGAGCAGTGCTTCCTTTCCTCTGGGCCTGGCTACAGATGGACTCCACAAGTGTGTCAATGTCCCCTCCCCAAGGAACCAAAGAGAGGCTTAGCCTGGTTAGAAACATCAAGACTGATCACTGCCCTCATAGTCTGAGAAATGACATGACAGAGACAGGCCAAAGCTTCTTTTTTTTTTTTTTTTTTTAATTTCTATTTAGCATCTACCCCCGGTCTGAAAGCCATATTTTTAAGATTATGAACCAAACCCTATTCTTCATTAATTATCCCCCTCATTATTCTCCAAAAGATATATAACCTCCAGAAATGTTGGAATCCCAGCACAAGCAATGTCACCACACTGAGCTGACCTAAGAAGAAACAAAACTAAAGGCATAGAATGCTTTTTAGTCCATCCATAGAGCTTTGTCAGAAGTGGAGACGCAATATGTTCATCTTTGAAATCCTGTGAAAAGATTCTGAGTCTTCATTAACATTGCATGAGCCTCCTACGTAGTCGCGGACCCCATATTGGGGACTATTAGACTTGATTTATTCTTTAGAGCTCCAAAGGAAGAACTGGGTAAACTGGTAAACATGTTAATGTACACACAGAGTCTAGCCTAGTGGGATTCAGAACTTTCCAGGAGCTTTGGCAGGTGGTGCCAGGACTGACAGCCTCAGTGGTAGTGGCAGCCCCTACCAGGAGAGGTATGCAAGAGAAATCAGAAACTTACTTCCCAGAAGGAAGGAAAAAGACATCCGAGCTGCTTTTGTACGTTAAGATTTGTGATTTCCTGCAGAAAAATAAATGAAGTGCAGGTCAGACAGATCTGCACGATATTTATGTTTATTCCCAAATTACCATCTGATCTTTGTAAGTTCTGTGAATCATGCCATGAATAGATACTCACGAGTATGTTTTTAATACCTTGAAATGGGTTGGATAATAAATGAATTGGACATAAACACACAACGTGACAAAAAAAATTATTAAAAGGAAACCACAGTAGCTATGGAAAAGCCTGGCTTCAGGAAATGAGCAGGGCGTCTGAGGAAGTCAGAAGGGCCCCATCAGAAAACGCCAGAGACTGCAGCAAGGCCACAGGCATGGTTGTGTTCACACAACGGGTGACCTCTGCCCTGAACACCAGCGAATCCCCGTAAACCACAGCCTAACTCACAACCCAGATCGCTATGGGGCCGGCCTGCAAGCCAGTTCACAAGCACGTCAGTAAACAACAACGCGCCCTCCGCAGTGCTGTGGAGTGGGGGAGAGCTTATCCCCACAGTGCTTGTGCTTAGTAACGGGAGCCCTGAGAAGGCATGCTGAGGCCCCAAAAGCTTTTGAAAGTATGTATAAAGGGCTCCTTTGTAGTTTCCTGGAGTTGATATTGTCAGAGACTTCTGAGGCAAACTCAGTGCAATTAGATTACCACTTTCAGCCTTTGAATTTGGGGGTCTTTCAGTGTCCACTGCTAAATGAGTTTGCCATCCTAACAGGAAGCTGCCAACACTTGTTAACCCCCACCAGGACATGGGCAGCAGCCCCTGGGCAGCAGTTTCTCACCTCCCAGCCTGGGCACCGGCAGCCGGGGAGAGAACAAGCCCCGGCTCCCACCTCGCTAGCTGCCTGCACAGCTCTCTGCCTGCTCTCTGTCTCTGAATCCTGCTTTTCTGAATCACCAAACCACTGAATCTAGGGGCAGGAAGGGCTCTGACCACCTCTAGAACTCAACAGCTCTCTAAAATAGCTGTGAGGGGGTGCTTAGCAAAATCACACGTCCCAAAAAATGTATGAAGAGGGCAGACTTTACATGAGGTCTTCTTATGATAAGCTAACAATAATAATTATAGGTAAGAGGACAGGAGGAAGCTGTTGGAGGCCATGGATAGGTGTACTGCACAGATTCTGATGAAGATTTCAAGGGGGAGACTCGTCTCTAAGCTTAAGCAGTGCACACTAAATATGAATGGTTTCTCTATGTCAATCGTATTTCACTAAGATGGTTTTTAATTAAATAAACTCGGTGGTAGAGTGCTTACTCAGCACACACAAGTCTCCCAGCTGCACAAAAACAATAGTGACAAAGTAAAATTCAGATTCCTAATGTCATACCCGACTACCCAGCGCTCTTCCTGGAACGAGACCCAATAACCGGCAGTGTTAATAGAAGCCTGTAAGCGATTGCTTTTCTTTTTCTTTTTTAATCTTTTATTTATTTGGTACAGGGCCTTTCTATGCATCTCAGACTCATAGTGATCTTCCTGCCTCAGCCACCCAGTGCTGGGATTACAGGAGTGTGCCACCACACCTAGTTTTGGTAGCCAGCTCAGTGTGCCCAGAGTTCTGGGGCCAGCATGGTACCAGGGATCAAACCTAGGTTTTTGCATTTGCCAGGGAGATGTTTATACCACTGAGCTATTTCCCCAGCCCCAAGTTGTTGCTTTTCAAAGTCACCATGTAGAGTGTCACACACACAAGTGCACACACACACACACACACACACATGCACACACATCAGCCCCTTTACATTACATATAAAGAGAAGATGAATTAATTCCTTAAAGTTACAAGGTGGCAGAGCTCCCAAAGCTACACACACATGCAAGCTCTCCCTGTTCATGTCAACTGCGTGTCCAGCCCTGTATGCCAACGGTAAAGTCTGTGGGCCCTGACTCTGCCCCTTCACCCTCCACCCTCCCATCCTCTCACACATTGACCCCAGCCCCCGATAAACACAAGCACTCAAACTTCAAGAGTGTTATTCAGAGAACTACCCATCTCCACAGTGGTCCTGCACTGAAACCTCATTACACAGCCAGGAACTCTGAGAGGCTGCCTACAGACAGGGGCACTCAAGGAAGAAGCCCAGTTCCCAGCCCCCAATGTCCTGGAAACATAGCACTAAGAATCTGCTGGGACTGACAGCAGGTGTGGTCCAAGGCAGAAGGAGGGAATCTCTGGTTGCTTTCTCCAAAGACCTTGCTACTGTAACCATCCTCTTCCGAACACTTACATCAGCCTCACACCATTCCAGGCTGCTGAGAACTCCCGGTTGCCCAGAGACCAGTGTTCAGTTCTACTGCTTGCTGACCCCAAGGCCACGTCCTTCTTCTCTACATGACCTCTCCGCTCTTCCACCATGTGTGTTAGCATCCTATACTGCTATCATCTGGCCTTTTGAAAGCTACGTGTTCACTGAGCTCTGCTCCCTTCTGCAACACCCCTGGGCTCCAGAGCAGTGTCACAAGACCACAGCAACCAGGGGCTGCCAGGCACTCTTCAGTATTCATACAGTAGCACTCCATGCAGTGTTCCACATCCACAATCCTGCATGAGCCATCTGAGCATCTTTTTTCTTTTCCTTTTTCTTTCTTTCTTTCTTTTTTTTTTTTTTTTTTTTTTTTTTGAGGGACCAGAGTTTGAACTCACAACCTTACATTTGCCAGTCAGGCACTTGTGCCACAGAGCTATCTCCCCAGCCCCTGAGCATCTTCTAAAAGGTAATTTAAGACAATGGTTATTAACTATGCCCACTTTAGAGCTGAAAAATCTAAGGCTTAGAGAAGGAGGGACACTTGCTTTGGGGCAACAGCAAGTAACCATGCTGTTAATCTCAAGGTAAAGCCAGGATTCAAATGTAGAGCTCCTTGATCCAAGCTCACCATCCTGATGGACACTGTATAGCAAGACTGCAGCCCTGTGAGTTGGTGGTGAAATCAAACTGATAGACCTGCCCCTCGGCCAGTGGATGGTGGAGAGGTCAAGAAACTTAGACGAGAATAGCTGGGAATTTCCCATCAGGCCTTGGGTTGGACAAGACTAATACTAGACTTCTATTAGTATAAATCTGTGATACATAATAAGCATATTCTCCATTGGGATCTGGGACATATACTTAACCCACCATATTCTTCCTACTCAAAACCAGATAGCCATTTCTTTCTCCGTTCTTGATCACTTTCAACTATACAACATACACATACCATCTCTTTCTATGAAATCCCAGTACTAGCCTCAAGCCTGAAATTCCCTGTGATAAGTACCTCCATGTCAATTATTTAGACATGTGATATATTGCATATGTATTATATGCATGTGGATCTTCACACATACATGTAACTATATCCTGTCATTTCATAGAATCATACTGCCCATATAGCTCCGCAAACTGTCTTGTCACATCAAGAGGTACATACTATTCTACCTCATTCTTTTAGCCCCTGCAGAACATCTTATCCATTTCCTCTTTTATTAGTATGTACTTGTGAGACACAATGAGCATGCTCTTCAGGGGGCCCTGGGACATATCCTTAACCCACCTTGATGATTTTAACCTCCCTCCCTCCCATCTGCCCAATCGCACATCTCCTCTCCTGCTCCACACCGTCTATCTTCCTGTTTCCTATCCTTTCAATTCTGCCGAGCATTTTACATTCTCGCTGTCTACCTAGCATATTCTAGCTATCTACCTACTGATGGGCATCGATGGTATTTCTCTTTTTTTCTACTACAATTAGCACTGGAATAATCATAGTGCATGTACCTCTCTGTAAACATATATGCCATTTCTCCCAGGCATGTAATGGAAACCAGGGACGGTGTGGCTGGTGCACAGAGCATGTGTGTCTTCTAGATGACCAGATACAATTTTTTTTCTCTGTCCCTTCTCATTACGGCCCATCTCGGCCCAGATTGCAATGGCCACTAACAGTAAACATTTGCATTCATTGAGTGATTATCAAAAGCTAGCTGCTGAGCTACCAACATAACTCATGGCATAATTCTTGCAAAAATCCTAAGATGCAAGCATTAAGTGTGTCCCCATTGTATGGTTACAGACAAGGGTAAAGAGGTTGTGAATCTTACCCAAAGTACAACAAGCAGTAAGGACAGCCAGGACTCGAAACTGGCCTGACTGTAGAATCTACTCTTTCACCTATTCCTCTGTCATTGTTGAGGTGGGTGAAGGAGTTCTAAGAGGTGAATTTGTCTCTCCACAGGGCCAATCCCTTGTAGGTATTTCTAGGTGACAATGAAGTTAGGCCTGAGCGTCTAACCTCTATCCTTCACATAGGAGGGGAATTGTTCACTATTTTCTACCCTTCTCAGAAACAAAACATTGTCCCTCAGGGATAGAGATAGTTTACAATGCAACATCTTTTCTTCCTTGTCCTCCTGCCTCATAGCCAAGATCATTCAACTGAGAGGGATTTCTAGGATGATGCAAGAGAACGTCTGACTCAGTAGGAAGGTTAGGAAGAACGGAAGAGAATCTGTGACCTAGGAACTCTTGGATCTCCTTTGCTCAGACCAAGGACCTTCTCAGCCTCACGGTCTAATTTGGTCCACAGCATGCAGGACTGCGTCTCTCCAGTGACCTTTTCTCTTCTCAATGGGAGGCTTGAGAGACCCTGTGACCTCAACCACCATATGCCTGAGACTTCCTGGTCCCAAACAAATCCACAGGGCTCCTCAGAACATCTCCAGTCCAGGAAGCCTGGAAGTGATGGGGAGCACAGGGGTGTGGGAGCAAGCCAGCTGTCCTTATGACAAGTGCCACCTTTTATAACAAGACCCTGCCCACAGGGAGCTGAGGCAGTCCTGTCTCCAACGCTATTTCTGTCAGTTCTCTGAGTGACACCAGAGACATCTCCCAGTGTGCCCCTAGCAGGCTGGTTGTTAGTACAAGAAATATCCTGCCCTCAGATCAACTTCTGAAACAGACATGCTGCTTTGTTATTTGCTTCTCTTGCTTCTGTTTGTTTGTTTGTTTGTTTTTACATGGAAATATTCCATTTGGTGGGGAAATATTCCATTTCTTTGCAGTAAAATATTCAACAACAAAGGAAGATATGTTTAAAATTGAAACATGAGGATGGAAATCACTTAACAGTTTGATACTCACTTTTCCCAGTGGTTTTAACAGCATGGTGAGAACCAAAACATGGGTGCTTGTGTGTCCAACACTGCGCTAAAGCTGAGTGCTTATTCACTCAAGTATTCCTCAGGACGGTCCTGCGAGACACAGACTGTTACTCATCCCAGGATACATGTGAGGTTTAAAGTCTCCCAACGTCAGCCAAACTTAAGGCAGCAGTGCCAGACTGGAACTCAGGCACTCTGACTTTATTGCTGGGCTTCTGTTATAAGCTATGTTTGCTCTTTAAAAAAAGAGAAATTATTCTAGATCCCATATGTGACAACTTCCTTTTGTCACTTAGCAGTATCCTATCAATGGACGTACAGATCTATCGTATCGCTTTTGCAGCGCACGCACCTTGCATCAGATTCTGTGTAACAAAGCTCTGAGCTTAGCACACCACACTCACCCTCATCCCCAGTTCCTCCACTCAAACAAACCAAGGCCCAAGTGGAGTCCCATTGTCCCTAAGTCTGACATCTATGCTCAGGGTGTTCACTCCAAGCACTGAAAAATTACTTCCCCCATTTCTGCCAAGGAAAAGTACATGAACCATCTCTGGGTTCAAGCTAATCTGATCCTTCTGCCAGGTTTTGTCATGTCCTTGCTTAGAACCATGACGGCCTGCTCACCCTTTCTAAACCTCAAGTCCCTTCATGGATTATACCAAAGTCCAAGTCCAGTTATTCTATCCTCACAGAAGGAATGGCCGTTCCCTTTCCACAGCTCTAAGATGCTACCTAGCCCTCAAGAGCTGTGTCTAGCATCTCTTCCTCCCTAAAGCATCCTCTGGGCTCATCATTCCTGCTTGAGTCTCGGCATGGACTCACCCTGGAGTTCCCTTGAAAATGGAGGGCATTATCCTTGACGCTGCGTGCTCAGAGTGATGGCCCACCTGACTTCCTGTGAAACTGTAAACCTCTCATAGCCTAAGAATTTAATGAATTCCTCAGGTCATGTGAATCACAAAGGAGATGACAAGGGACACACCCTCTGGCATTTCCCGGAGTCTTCACCTGCCCTACTTCCCTCACAACGGTACCCCAGGAAGCAGAGGGCTAAGAGGGTGGCACAGGCAAAGGAGAGAAAGGCTTCCTCGCGTGGACACAGTGCTTATTAGACAATGTTGCTTTGTCCCCATGGGACGGCCCCCATCCTCCCCTTGCTGGCTCTGCAAAAGCCCAGGGCCTGAAGAACTGCCACCAACCAACCCCAAGCACTGCTGCGTCTGCCCATGACCCCGTTTAGCTCCGAGATGTGAGTCACAGTGAGTGAGCTCAGCACGCCAGCCTGGCTCTGTCTCCGTAGCTGGCACAGTCAACAGCTCAGCCTTATCCTTGCTGGCTGGCAACTCTGGGCCTCTCAGAACACCGCAGCAGCTGCACACGAGGCTCCTTCCCACCAGGACCAGGCCCGTGGGAATGCCCTTCCGTCAGACAGACCAGCTTTCTAAAAATGCTTTGACTTGTGCACAAGGCACGAAAGTCATTGGAGGTAGTTTTCTCAAAGTGACGTAAAACATCTAGGAAAACCAAAATTTTGTCAAAGGAGCCAAGAAAAAGATTTCATCACAGTCAGCCAGACATGATGATGCACACCTATAATCCCAGCATACGGAAGGCTAAAGCAGGAGAATCACTGTGAGTTCAAGGCCAGCCTGAGCTACAATGGAATTTAAGGCCAGCCTGAACTCCATAGCAAAACCCTGTCTCAAAAAGATAAAAGCATTCCATCATGCTCAAAGAAAGGAGGCTGAAGGAAGTTACTGAAGAGCCCTTGGAATGTAAGAGGTTACACACCCCTAAAAACAGGGTGATAAGGATTAGTATATATATTATATATATAAATATATAATGTTCCATGCTGCCTCTAAAGTAAAGAGGGGAAGAAAGGGGCTGAAAGAATGGTGGGAATTGACAAAGAAAAGGAATCGAGGTATATTACATACAGGTACAAATTCCCTATGATGAATGTGATCATCGCACCTAAAATATAATGATAAACTTAATTGCTAAAATCAGAGCCCAGTTCTCCTACTCCTGCAACTCCACCCTGACTTTGTAACTGAGTCTCACCTTTTCTGTGACTATAGGGGGTCAGACTACATAAAAACTATGGATCTGTCCAGCTGTGGCTGCAAAATACTCAAACTGAGTTGGCTCCTAGAAAACCAAGGGGTTGGGGCTGGGGAGATAGCTCCGAGGCACAAGTGCCTGATGGGCAAGTGCAAGGTCGTGAGTTCGAACCCTGGTCCTACCAAAAAAAAAAAAAAAAAAAAAAAAGAAAACCAAGGAGCTGAAAACTCTACCTTAGGAACCAGGTAGAGTCTGGAATCCTGGTCATACTCCTTGCTAGGTGTCTGCCTTGAATCAAGGCTTTTCTTAAGATAAAGCCCATTTACCTCATCTAAATGGGAATGACAATTGTCCCTTCCTGCCAGGTTGCCATCAAGATGCCCTGAAAAAAAGCAGGCCAAAATGCTAGCATTGCATATGGCACGTGACAACTGTACCAAGTAGGAGAACTGTTGTTACTATAAAGTAGCAGGATGCAAACTGAGGCCAGACCACGAAGAGCACCTAACAAATTCTGCTTGGAGGTAGGGAGGTGGCACAAAGTGGAAGACAATTTTGTAGGGCTCAAAACATTTAAGCTGAGCCATAGAGAATGACTAATTCACCAGGAAGCAGAGGGCCAAGAGGGTGGCACAGGCAAAGGAGAGAAAGGATTCCTTGCATGCAGCATGGGCCAGCTGGATGACCCTGAGCTCAAGGACACCAGATGGGCACATCTCCACCCGGGCAGCCAGGCTCAGCTCAGCCCTGCTCTGCCCTTCTCTCTCACAATAGGCCTTCTCCACTGGAAGCCTAACCAAGAGTGGGCAATTGGTCATCACTCCAAAGCTATTTAATCCTGCCTCTAAGCCACCATTGAGCTGAGCCCTGACTGAGGGGCATGGAAGGCTGTGCCACGAGACCTCACTCCATGCAGGAAGCCAATCTAGATGACGAAACCAGGGCAGATGGGAGGCTGAGGCAGGAGGACCAGTGTGGGTTCGAGACCAGCCTGGGCTACAAAAGTGAGCTCAAGACCAGCCTGAACTAAATAGCAAGACCCTGTCTTAAAAGATGAAAGAAAGAAAGAAAGAAAGAAAGAAAGAAAGAAAGAAAGAAAGAAAGAAAGAAAGAAAGAAAGAAAGAAATCAGGGCAGAGTAGGGCAGCAAAATTGTATGTATGGTAGGATTCTATCCTTGTTTTCTTTTTTTTTTAATTTTTTATTTATTTATTTTTCTTGTTTCAGAACCTTTGTTTGTTTATTCACTCATTTTTATGGCCGGCTCAGCCCGCCCCGAGGGCAGGGCTGGCGCAGCATGTGGTGCGGGGGATCGAACCGCGGTCCCTGAAGCCGCCCAAGCTTTCCCAAGCAGGCGCTTTAGACCACTGAGCCATCCCGCTGGGCCCTATCCTTGTTTTCTTATGTGGATTAGTATTCTAATGTGGGGAAAAAAAAGTCTAGAGAAATGATACTAAAACTGCGTATAGTGGTTATTATTTCTTGAGAATGAGACGATGAGGGGCTTTTATTTCAAACATTAAATATTTCTGTAATGCTTGAATGTTTTCAAATATATATGAAATATTTATGTGGGTACGTGTGTGTGTGTGTGTATGTGTGTGTGTGTATTCAAAAATATCTTCTTTAAAAACACGATGTGAGAAGGGACAGATTGGGAGGCATGCAATGACACTGGCAGCCTTCATCAGGTAGGGAAAGACAAATCCAAAAAGACAACGTACTGAGCTGATTGCATTTTCCCCCAGTGTAAGTCAGCCTAGAGGTTGAGACCATCTGGTGCGCTTGTTGGAATTTTCTAAGCAACTGGAAGTTGCTTTACCCGCTGAAGTCATTGTGCCTGAAGTGAAATGTCACTGGAAAATCCAGGGCCCGAGCTACACTACAGATCTGGGTTTTGAGAACAAAGTGATGGATGGGGCATATTCTCATTGGGGTGACCGGAGCCGACCCAACGTGGGGTGCAATTTCAGAAAATCTGGTCTGGCCTAATTCCTTCCACTTCCTGTGAGAACCAAACCCAGGAGAATAGGTGCTTGTCCAAAATCACCAGGACTCAATATCCAGCCCAGAGAAGCACCAAGGACCCCAAGTCTCCCATCCCCATGACAGCTTCCAGAAAAATTTACCAGATGTTTCCCTGGTAGTGAGCAAAATAAATAGCAGTGGTGTAGGATGATTTCCCTTTATTTTCCATCAACATAGATTTTATCCCATGAGGTACCAAGATTACCAATTACATTGTATGCTTATTTATTTATTTTTGTGGCCGGCTCAGCCCGCCCTGAGGGCAGGGCTGGCGCAGCATGTGGTGCCGGGGATCAAACCACGGTCCCTGCAGCCACCTAAGCTTTCCTAAGCAGGCACTTTACACCACTGAGCCATCCTGCCAGGCCCTCAATTACATTGTAATATTGATATTCCCTTTAAATTTTTTAATTGAGTAGTGATCCACCTGTATACAGCCTCACAAGAGCTGTGCCTACAGGTGTGCACCACCACACCCAGTCTCAATTGCTGTTTCAGCATGCCTCAGGAGTGGGGCCGGCATGGCAGGCCCAGGGCTTGAACCCCTGGCCCCTGCTCCTGCTTACAGGTGCTTTAATCCACTGAGCTATTTGTCCAGCCCTTTTTAATTTTTTTGGAATCATAAAACAGCAAGTATAATTAGACAATACTCAGAAAATTAAATAGTAATTAATTAAAATTAAATTAAATACTTCAAAACAATATTCCAAAATTCAAATCAAACCGTGAGTCCAACGTAGAGGCCAGAATGTTGTGTATCATATATGTGAATCTACAGTCAATTCAGAGTACTTGTATCATATTTGAATAGGCTAATATGTACAGAGATATCATCTAAGAAAAAGTTTCCATGTTACTAAAGAACTACTAAGAATAAAACATAACATAAATACTAATATGGCAAGTATATGACTAGAACTTCTAACATTTGGGGGACAGGATATCACACAAAGTTCTACTATGTCATGTGCATGGACAGTCAATCATGCTTACTGGTGGCCAGGTGTCACTCGTGGAACAAAGCTACTGTTATTTCCTTGATATCTACCCTGTAGACCCAGACAGAATCATGTCCCATAGGGTGCAAGAGAAATTCATTTGTAGAATATGCTGATGGACATATTTTGCTGCTGTGTATAAAAGAATAGTTGAAAAACTACTTTTGTAGGCTTCTTGTTCTCCTGTGTTTAATTGTTTGCCCTGTTTAGTGGCTTCTTTCCATTCTCTTTCGTGGACTTATGGTCATTTTGATCCCTCTCTACAATATCATTTAGTAAACCATGTAGGGTTAGCTTTGTCATCATGAAATTCTTTAATCATTCTTTGTCGTTGAAGTTTTTCACTTCTCCATTATACTTGAAAGAGAGTTCTGCAGGTTATAGCAGTCTGGGCTGGAATTTTTTTTCTTGCAAGACTTGAGGTACTTTGCTCCATGCTCTTCTTGACTTGATGGTTTGTAAAAAGAAATCTGCGATTATTCTAGTGGATTTTCCTTTAAATGTGATCTGTTTTATTCTCTAGCAGCTTTTAGTATATTGTTCCTATGCTGAATTTCTGGGCTCTTCATTATTATATATCTGAGTGTGGTTTTAATTGGGTTGATGTTATTTGGAGTTCTATATGCTTCAGTTTGCTGAATGGCAAATTGTTTCCCCATATTTTGGAAGTTGTCTGCTATTACTTCTGTCCATATTCTTTTTACATCATTTGTACAGACTCCTTCTTTCTCATTGGTGCCTAGTAGTCTTACATTGTTCATCTTTGCATCATCTTGCAAATGTTGAATTATTTTTTCTTGCATCCTAGTTGCTTTTAAGAGATTTTTTCTTACCTTTTCACTAGCTGCGATGGTGTCTTTAAGGTCTGAAAGTCTGTTTTCACTTTCATTGAAATGGTTTTGCCAGCTTGTCATTGAGATTTTAAGTTCCTGTATAGCACTTGAATCTGCTTCCTGCATTCTATTACATTCCCATATTGCTCATTGAAGGATTCCATCATTTTTCTATTCTCTTCTATTTTTTATGAGCATCTTCTTTAGAAGTACTTAGTACTTCTTTTATTATAGGTATTACTTCCTTTTTTTACTTCAGAAATTATTTCTGATCTGATTTCTTCTATTCCTTTCTGCCATTGTTCCTTTACTTCAGATGCTATCACTTGAGAGATTTCAGGTGTGTGATTTCCAACTTCTTCTATGCTATTGTCTTCTGCACTTGTTCTGGGTGGTCTTGGGGCCTGAGAGCACATTTTGGTACTTCTCTTTGCCATTTTGTATAGTCCTGCTGGGCTGGGGAGATAGCCCCATGGCACAAGTGCCTGCCTGGCAAGTGAAAGGTTATGAGTTTGAACCCCGGTCCCAAAAAAACAAAACAAAAAACTATGTAGTCCTGCCTTTTGACCTTTGGTGTAGAGCTTCGGTAAAAGTCTTACCTTAGCACCAGATCTGAATCTACCAAGCTCAAACTCATCCAGGTAGGTGTGGCTTGGGTCTGGCTGCTGAGCTCCACTTCTTCCTGCTACAGCCCTTGGAGGTGAACCTGCTGTGCTTCTCTGGCAAGATGTTCTGCTCCTGGATCAGCTGTGTGGGTCTTGTCACTAGGCTCTTTGTAGAGATTTCTGCAGCAGATTTCCACACTGGGCCTGTCTGATGGATGAAGGTTCACCCACCTGCTGGGCTTTGTTGCTGGATCGAATAAATTTCTGGCAGGCCCCAGGTGGTCTCACTCACAGGCCAGACTTGGTTGCTCGGTCAAATGAGTTTCCAGCAGGCCCAGGATGGTCTACCTCATGCCCGGGCCTGGTTGCTTGGTCAATATCTATTCTTCCTATTTTTTATGTTTATGTTTTTATTTTTAGATGGAAGGGCATTTGCCTTTTTCATGTATATGTGTAGTATTTTGTTTTGAGGAATCAGTCCATGTATGTAGCATATCTTGACAGCTTCAGCCCACAGCCACTCCCTTCCCCCCTCCCCTGACCCCCTGCTCCATCATCATCTCCCCAGACCCCTGCCCTACACCCCCACTCCATCTTTCTGTTTCCTAACATGCCATCTCCATATTTATATCTTAGGTTTCTCACACAAGAGAACCCATGCAATATTTAACCTTTGGTGCCTGACTTATTTGACTTAACATTTCGGTCTCTAATTCCATCCTAACTCAAGTCCCAAGGAGCTTCTCAGGTGGGCCACGCACCTGTGTAGACTGCAATTGTAATTCAAATTGTGGAAGCAAAGATGACACATGTTGGCTAAAAGTGGGCACACTCATCAGACAGGGCATGGCTGCGATCAGGTCGTTCCTCGGCCAGCTCACCAACAAATACCTATTTGAGCTGTATTCATAGACTTCGATCACTTCCTTATGCTACAGTGACATCTGTGACTCCCCCCAACCTTGACTTGTGGACACGAAATCCTCCACAGCAATAATGTCTATGACTAGTAGTACTAGCAAAGAATGCGTGTTTGAGAGCCTACTGCATGCCAAGAACTTTTCAAGAAACTGTATATGTATTAACTACCAAATGTATGTAGCAACCCTGTCAGGTAAGTGCTACCAGCCTCACTTTTGTGTGAAGATGTGAGGGCAGAGAGCTTACCGAGCTGGGACCCATCAACCATCTCTGCCAACCAAGGGCAGTCTCTGCATAGAGAAAGGAATTCTCCATCTGAAACAGGATGTTTCATAAGGAAGGACATACAACTCTTCCAGGCATGTGCTTGGGTGAGAAAAGGGGCAGGCACATGGAGTCTCTGAGGGAAGAATAGGAAGTCCTCACCCCAAATCAGCCTTTCCCAGTGGGGAAAGGAAGACAGGAAAAGCATGGAGCACACCTCCCTCTCAGTGCTGATACCCAAACTCCCAATTTCTTTCCTGTCTATTACCATGAGATAGTGGGAGAGGTGAAAAAGAGTGTGCAGGTGACACGTGTAGATCCAGGAGAGTCACAAGCCAGGGCGCACAGATAGCAAAGGTGACAAGATGAGACTCGCTCACAAGAGAAAGAAGGAAAGCAGGGAAGGAGAGAGGGAGAGAGGGAGGAAGGATGGAAGGAAGGATAAAGAGAGACAGAAAGTAATATTGAATAGACATTTCAAATTAGAAAACATAGTAAGAAAGGGAAGAGGATAGAGGCAGAGACAGACAGACAGACAGACAGACAGGCAGGCAGGCAGGCAGGCAGGCAGGCAGACAGACAGACAGACAGAGAGGCAGATAGGCAGAGAGGCAGAGAGGCAGAGAGGCAGAGGAAAGGTCAGTCAAGGTCAGCAGGAGCCCATGGCACATCTCCTGGCCCTCCACACCTTGTTCTCCTCAAATGCTACCTGATGAGCAGCTCGCACCGATGCCCTCGGTCTCACCTGGCACTGGCATTCTAGTTTTCAAACAGTCATAAAAGCAGGGACCTAGAATGGAAGAAGCCAATGCTAAACAGAACTGATGGAGGGAAGAAGGGGTGGGCAGAAAAAGATGACGCTTTCTAAAGCAACCAAAATCTGCTGGTCTTGTTGAAAAGGAGCAGGAGGGATCTCAGCAGCCAAAAAAGTCCCCAAAATTAACTCAGCGCCTCCCTCCCCTGGGGCGGTGGCTGGGTCCTGGGCTGAGGCCTGCGGTCCTGAGTGTCGGGAGGCTGCTGTTTGCTTTCTCAGGAAGGAGGTCACCAGGAGGGCTGGCTCCTCCACCCTGGTGTCAAGGGAGATGCTCAGCACCTTCTCAGGTTCTGGGTGTCCTGGGGCAGGAGGAGGACAGCAGGAACAAGCCCAAGGGAGCTGCAGAGCGACAGTGCCACACTGGGCCTGTGAGCTCAAACCCTGGCAACCAGCAAAGGGAGAAAGTCTCAGACCAGAATCCTCCTAAGGGCTTCACCAGCCCCTTGCATCTTAGCATCTCTTCCACAATCAGCCAGGGGTTGTAATCCCAACCAAGAGATTCACCCTAGACTGGCGCTCGGCTCTGTTCCCTAACCTTTCCATACTTTGAGTCGTTCCAGGCATTAAGACCCTGGAAGACAAAGGTACCTCCAACAGACTGAACAGCACCATATCTGAATGGTGAGGCGCACAAAGCCCATATGCTTTGTGATCAATAGAGTCAAGTGACTCTAATCTCTCTTCCAATATCTCTTCGGTTGCTTAGCATCTCCGTCCAATGCCCTTTTTATTAATTCCACTGCCTTGTTTGAAAGCTCAGCCTGTCACTGCCTTAGGGAACAGAATCTAGCAGGTCCCTGCCTCTGCAGAATGAGTAGGACACTCACTGCAGAGGTGGGCTGTCCGGGTCTAGGATGGGCCCCAGCGAAGAAGCACACAGATCACCATATAAACGTCAGGTACTGCTGCAAGCGGCCTGAGAGCCGTGTGTCTAATACACAATGAGCGGCAGCTGTATGCCAAGTTCTTGGCTAAATCGTTCATGCAGATCATTTTTAAACTCTTCGCAACAGTTGTAAAATGCTACTGGTACCCAAGTAGATAGTATTCCCAGTTGGCAGGGGAAGAGGCTGAGGCTTAGCGGGGGTGAGCAACTTTCAAGAACACACAAGTCCTTAGCCCAGTCCGAGCGACCACAGCCCTCAGCTGTCCTTCCAAGCTACACAGCTGTGCGATATCCAGGCTCTAGGCAAACACTTGCAGTGACCAGGACCTAACATGCAGTTCTAGGCTGCCCCTTCCATCCCTGAGGCGTCCTCAAGGCCACAGAACCTTCTCCTCGTGTATCTGCCTTGGGTAGCCACTCTCTTCAAGTGCCTCAGAGCAAGCCAGTGAGCTCTAGAAAGGTGCACAAGCTAAGCAGTCAGAAGCTCAGCTTCCGCCCCTGCCCTTCAGCCAGGAGCTGCAGCCAGGTCACCTCCAGCCTCTGTGCCTCGGTGGCTTCCTCTGCACAGGAAGGGCACAAACACGCCTTATGCAGAAAAACGGAGAAGAGAAGAGACTACTTGAAAAAGAGTTTAGCTCCATGCCTGGAAAATAGGGAGGAACTCAAGACCGTTATTTGATTAACTTGGATCCCTTTCGCCCACGACCGCCCAGCAGACCGATTCCTTCTGCCTCAGTCTTCTCTGAGCCAAACTCCCACGGAGTCCTTAATTATTCCTTATAGGTCAATTTCAAGTTTGTTTACCAGCCCAGTTGTTCCTCGCTGGATTTGTTCCAGCTGTTAATGTCCCTCTTAAAATGCAGAACCTACAACTGAATACAAAAAACAAAAAACAACAACAAAAAAAAAGAAATCAGCCAGGATTTGAAGTAGTGCCGCATCTGCTATTTCCAGCCATCCCGGAGTATTTCATCAGCCTTGAGAATTTTCTGAAGTCCTTCAGAATTACAGTATTAGGCTTAACTTAGACTGAAATAAAATGTTACCCAAATAAATCTATACCTTATGAATAGTCCATGCTGTTTGCTCATTTGCTTGTTTGTTTGGAGTTTTTGAGGCAGAGTCTCCCTTTGTAGTCCAGGCTGACCTTGAACTCATGGCAACCCTCCTGCCTCAGCCTCTCAAGTGCTGAGACAGGCACGTGCCACCGTGCCCAGCTTGCATCTTATGAACAGAACTTCACTTTTATTTGTACCTGTAATCATGGTTATACTAAGTAGTCTCTACATGCCAGGCACTGTCGTCAGTACTTAAAATGTCTTTTCATGTAATTCCAGTGATCTTAGGATCTACCCTTACTTTCTACTAAGGAAATAGGCTTAAAGGAGTTAAAGGACTTATCCAAGATCTCACAAGTAGCAAGCGGCAGAATCCATGTTGGGCCCACATACTGCCCTGCCTCCAGCTTTAAGCATTTGGGGAATACAAGTACTTTAGAGGAAGAAAATTGCATGGCACCATAGAAGGCAGAGGCAGAGAAACTTGACACCAAGAAAGAAAACAGGGCACCAAAGTGTGGGGCTTCTGCCCAACTGTCACAGAGTAACCCCCCCTCCTCCCCAGGTGCTCCAATGTCTATGGCTCCATGGACAGCAGGAGGCAGAGGAGGAAATGGGGAAGGCAAGAAGGTCACCTCCCTCCTTTCTAATGTTTATTTGCCACTGTCTCCAGGCCTGGTCCCTAACAGATTCTGCATAATGAAGAATTCATTTTCGATTTTCAGCGATGCTGCTGGTCCTGGGGGGGGGGGGTAGAAAGTGGCTCGTCTACAGCGTTACAGCCCTTCCACCTCAGAAATCGTCCTGTCCTTTGGCTCGGCAATTTTGCCTCTAAGACATCAATGGAAGTTTGTCACCAAGGGAGATTTTTTCACATCATAATTTATAATAGCTAAAAACTGAAAATACTGTAAATGGGCACCAATGCGGGAGAGAGCGACATGGACGCTGATACAGACGCATACTGGCACAGGAGTCATTCGAAACTGTGCTTCTAAAGGTTTAACAATGGGAGCAAATGTGCATTTTGATCTTCAGTTAGGGGAAAAAATAGAAAACAACACTGATGAAAATCTATAGACGATCAGAAAACAAAAAGAAACCAGTGTTTTAACAGTAGGTATCTAGATAATAGAACTTGCACAGATTTTTTTTAATGTGAACCACACTGTACTTTTCCAATGCACTGGGAAGCAATACGGTTGCAATGATCAGACACAAGTTATTTTTTGAAGGGTTGAAAGACTGGTGTGAGGGCAGGGAGCCAGCTCAGGAAGCCCGTGTCTGCCACCATACAGCAGCAATCACTATCCTGTTACCTACCATCAGACCGTCCTAATCCTATTGACTGAAATGCCAAAGTCATGCTATTAATTTACTACTTCACAGATAAATTACTAAGAGCACAGCAAAAGAATTACCTGAGAGTGCAGTGGTACTCTTCCAGGTGTAGAGTGTGTGCCTCTGTGGACACCAGTGTGGAGTACAAAGAAAATTATAGAAGTTCATGCAGCCGCCACCACCCCCGGCCCCGTTGGTAACTTATAAGTTAGGGCCAGCTGTGCCCACACTGCCTCGGTGAGAATGCTGATGTTCTTATATAAAAATAGGCGTGCCCAAGATGAGACAAGAAAGAACGGCGAAAGGTACAGGTCAAACGCAGGATTTCCAACGCCATACAGTCAGTCCCTTGTGCTAGGCTGCTTCTCTCTGCTTCTGAGCCTGGCCACCAGAACCAGGAAGCAGTAGAACCCAGGCTTTGACCTAGTCCCCCTGCGAGCTAGAAAAGTGACCCTGCAAGAGGAGCCTGAAGACAGGACATAGACAGAAGAGAAAAGCCCAGGGACACAGCAAGGCCCGGGACCCTTTACTGTGAACTCTGGCTGGGGCTCCTGTCCTTCCCGTGTCACCCATCCATCTGCTTCCCAACTCGTGAAGTTTCACAAGCTCTCCCTGACATCTCTCTTGAATTCTAACTAAGTATTCTCTATACATGCTTATACTGAACCATAGAGGACAGGAAACTTAATAGTAATTGAATGCAGAAATTGAGTTGAGTTCGCTGTTTAAGCAGATTTGAACCATTGCTCCAATGCCCCTGCCAAAATTCCACTTCCATTACATTCATGAGTCACCTCCACCACCTTGTCACCCTCATTAACTCAGTCCCCCTCTCAGAGTTTGGGTTTCCTCACCTGGAACATCAAGAAGAAACATGATGATGTTCCAGAGAGTTGCTGGGGGCAGGGGGACAATTGTATGGGAAAGTTCTTGGGTTTGGGAGTATGGCATTTGGAGAGATCTGCTCCTGGGCAGCTACTGGGAGCTCTAATTCATCTGTGAGTCAGATCTCACTTTTATAGAATAGAAATGTTAATCCCTACCAAACTTGCAAATTTCTTTATAGTCATTAATGTAGTAGGTAGCAAACAAATGTCTTTCTTAATGCAGGCAATAACCGCATTCCTAACCCCCATTCCCCCACATCTTGGGACCTGTGCAAGGAAACAAAGAAATTGCACTTCACTGAGAGGAGTTGCAGCTTTGAATTGTCTTAGAGATGCAGGGAGATTGACAGGGGCCAGCTGGAAAGCATTAGAGCCCCAGGGCTTCCTGGTACCTCTGTATTTGCATGTAAACACCCACTTCCGTCAAAGTTCTGAGCTTTCCCTTCAGGTGCTCACTTCCCAAAGACCAACGCTTCAGCTTGCTAAAGGCAATTTGAGGTTTTAACTCACACTGCCTGTTAGGCCATTCGAGACCCTTCCTTAGGCCATTCGAGACCCTTCCGGACTCAGTGAGATCTTCAGGGATAGTTTTTTTGCCAGCATCACCCGGGAAAGCATTCTGAATGCCTAAAGACCACACGCACCCAGGTTCCACTCCACTTAAAACCTGTGTCGTTCCTGGGGTGAATAGCACCCCACTCTTGCTCATGTAATCCCCATGGCTTCATTACAACTTGACTTTTTTTTCCACATTAGGTCTGAGATAGTATAAAGAGGGAGAGAAAGTGATGCGCTCGTTAAAAAAATAATTTAAAAAAAAAAAAATAGGCCGGATATCCAATCACATATTTGCTTTCACTAGATTTATCTCTATGAGTTTGGAGCTTTAGAAAGCTATGGCTAGGGCAAGCTCTGTGTTGACACAGATAAGAAAAAGTCCTGTGAGGTCAGGTGTGCCTCAGTAAGACATTTCATCTTATGAACCTCAGTTTTCACATCGCTAAAATGGAAACGATTCCCAGCTCATAAAGATGTTTAGATTAAATATTTTTTAAAGAATTTTTTTATTTTATTTATTTATTTTTTTCTTGTTTCAGAACCTTTGTTTATTCACTCATTTTTATGGCCGGCTCAGCCCACCCCGAGGGCAGGGCTGGCACAGCATGTGGTGCCGGGGATCGAACCTCCGTCCCTGAAACTGCCCAAGCTTCCCCAAGCAGGCGCTTTAGACCACTGAGCCATCCCGCTGGGCCCCTAGATTAAATATTATAAATAAGGCTTTTAACATAATGCCTCATGCTTTAAAACCACTCAGTAAGAGCTAACGGTTATTATTTTTATTTACTCCTCCTAACACCTAATACCCAGACCCATAATAGACATTTCTATACTTATTTTGAATAAATAGGTAAATAGATGAAGTAATAACTTAATGCTAGCTCAGATGAGATGACCACTACCTCAAAGTGCCTACTAAATGAAAAAAGTACTACTCTGAAAACCAAAAATTTATTTCTAGCCCATTTGTAAGATCACTGTGAGCCTGCCATTCAAACAACATTTACAGCTGGCAGAGGCAGACATGGTTTTAAAGATGAATATGCTGCGACACAAATGCGGAAGTGGAAGGCAAGCTGACTGCAGAGAGACCGGCAGAGGTGACCTAATAAGTGGTCAAGAGGGTTTCATCTGTCACAGTGCTCTCTTTCCGGAATGCCACGCAGACCAGAATTGGTCCCAGGTCGAATCTGGAGGCCCCAGTTGCCTTGTGTGTCCACCACTTGAGACGCTGAGCAGCCCTCTCAGCCTCCGGTGGTCCTCGTCACAATCTGCAGGGAAGGGGGTGACACGGGGATGGTGGGGGCCACATGGGAGAGCCATGGGCACTGAACTGCTGGGTAGGGCAATCGAGGATCACGCAGTTATCCTAATTCTCGGTCGTAATTCCAGTCTTGGAGCTGTTTGCATCGTGAACCAGAGCTGCTGTTCACAGGGACTTCGCAGGACACTATCACTTGAAAGAAAGAATTCTTCTTATTCAGGAAAAAGGAAGTCGAGCTGGAGATGGTTCAGTGGTCTAAGTGCCTACCTGGCCAGCACAAGGACCCAGGTTAGAGCCCCGGTACTGCATGGCCCACAGGTCCTGGAAACCCAGCCACACTTGTAATCCCAGCACTGGGGAGGCTGAGAAAGGAGGATCACTGTGAGCTCAAAGAAGAGAAGCAGTAGAAAATATTAAAACCATGTATGGAAGGAAGGAAGGAAGGAAGGAAGGAAGGAAGAAAGAAAGAAAGAAAGAAAGAAAGAAAGAAAGAAAGAAAGAAAGAAAGAAAGAAAGAAGGAAAGAAAGGAAGGAAGAAAGGAAGAAAGAGTCAGCAGAGCTAGCTTAGTGCGCAGCAGTGAGGATTTGGAAAGCAGTTGACTCACAGCCTCACTGCTCACCAACTCCGAGAACTTGGCTAAATTTCTGGGAATAAATGAGTCAGCTTCTTCATCTGTAAAATGGGGTACTGATGTCACCTTCGTGAGATTGTTAAAAACTTTAAATATGGTACATATGTAAATTACCTAAGCTATAACAGATCGTGAGTGCTGGCTATTACTGCCGTTAGCTACTATCATGTCGCTTTTGATCTCGTTACCATTTCTCCTTGATATTTACACCTCCCCCTCCCAACCTCTGCAACCTTAAGTGACCAGTCTCTGCTAATTAATGCAATTTTTTTCACAAAACTTTTTGGTCCAGAAGCCCTGAGCTCCATTACTCCACAAAGACGCATTTCTCCAGTGAAATTTATCTGATTAAAAAGAAAGCTGCACTGAAGGGAATGAGGGCCATTTGCTCTCCCAGCCAGCTCGTGGGACGCATGCTGATGATGCCCGGCTCGCCGAGAGCTCGTACTCCAGCAAAGCCACCTCCACAGCCCGCCGTCCTCCAGCAGGCAGGCCTCTGAAGGTGTAGCCGGGCTTCTCACACTGAAATGCAGCCAAGGGCTCCCTGATGCCCGAGGCATACGTCAAGAGGCCTTCCACTGCAGGACCAGACTTCAGAGTGACACTAAAGGGCAGAAAATTCTCCAAGTGCAACACATATTGGCCATCCGAACCAAACGAGATGGTTGTTGCAGAATTATAATTAGTGCCGTAAGGGGGGCAAGAAAGTAGAGTTTGTGTGCATGGGCTTGAGCTAGCCTGTTGCCCATAGGAAGGGTCTCCAGAGTGAGGGACTGGACCTTTCCGTACATTCCTCCCCTGCACTTTCCTAGAGGACTTCAGAGACTTTGCCCAGGGACTGGCTGACAAAAGGTCCCGGGGGCCGAGTTCAGGGTGTTTTTTCTGCTTTGTACTCCAGCTAAATCATATCACTAATGCAAAAGGGCTACACAGCCAAATTAAGCTTCTCTGCAGTGACAGGCTTGTATCATCCAGTTAACAAATATTTATTGAGCCCTGACCATGCTCCAGACTCTGTGCTTTGGGCAACTGTGTTTGTAAAGAGCCTGGAGGGAAGCCTGTGAAAGCCACACCCTCAGAGCCTTCTCTGCCCAAGGGTGAGGGGGTCTTGACTCCAAAGCAACGAAGACCCAGAGAGAACCGGGCTCAGTGCATGCCAACTACGACATTCTGCTCCCTGAGTGCTTAGAAGATCGTGCAGTGGGAGTAATAAAATGTCAGGCACTGCCTCCCTCAGCCTAAGCCCCTTACCGCAATCAAATAAAGTCAGAATTGCACAGCTGGCGGGGGGAAGCCAGATGCTGGCCTGATGATGAAGCTGAGGCGACTCTGAGGGTGACCAGCAAAGCCCAGGATGTGCAGCGACCTCCAAGTCGCCAGGCATCCGAGCCAGGAACAGGAAATGGGGTCATCCACACAGCCTTGGGAGCCAACCACAATGAGCCCCTTTTCTTCCCCAGCCCTGTTCTTTTTCCCTAAAGATGTCACACAGGCCCCAGGCCCAAAGGATGTTTTCTCCTGCAAAACACAACTTGCACAGTGGCACATGTTGGGTCTTTTAAAAGTGCAAAGACTGAAATTAATAAAACTCAGAAATTTCCCCTCATTAATCCCCTGCCTGCCCCAGAAGATTCCCTTTCTCCTCTAAACCATTCAGCTAGGCCCCTCAGCCTGGTGGCGACTTCTTATAATATAATTGCTGAAGTGTGTCACCTGCCCTAGCCACTGAACAGTATATTACAGGAATGCAAAGCTGCTCAGCAGTGGGCCATGCGCTGCTGCTCCAGGCCAGGCAGGAGCCTCAGCACACGGAGGGCTGTGACCAGCAGGCAGGGACATCGTGGTCAGCACCCACGGCTGTATGCCTTGTGCATATAGTGGGTGCTTAATACATCCTAAGGGTCACAGGATTCTAGAGCAAGTAGCCCAATGGAAATCAGAGCAGCCGCTACTCCCCACACAGAACTTGGGCAAAAACTGGCGATCTGTGGCCCTGCCCTTCCCTGCTGGGTCAGCCAGGAGCTCTAGGCAGCCGCCAATTGCCCAATGACATCAGCACTCAAGGTGAACAAGTTTCTAGGCCTGATCTAATCTAGAATGGCCATTCCTCAGATGAAGAAACTGAGGACAAGCTAGGAAAAGAGATGAAAGTAAAGATCTCAGGGAAAGGGAGAGATGGCACAGCTGGCGCCAAGTCCCTCACCTCTTACCTGATGGCACCGCCCTGCCACCCACAGGGACCTTCTGCCTGAGCACTAAGCAGATGCCCTTGGTGCCTAGAAGGAGCCCTTGGCAGCCTCTGAACACGTGGCCAGGTACCCTCTGCTCAGAACAGATACCAGCTCATGGGCTCGCTCCCCCCAAGACCAAGCCAGGACAAATCGTCTGGACAAGAAACACATCCTCCATATGAAGGAGTCTTTAGGAGCCATGTTTTCTGGGTGTGGCTTCAACAGCTCAGTTGAACCAGAGAAGAGCTGAGACAACAGACTTATCACTGTTACTGTCCATGGGTTGAGAAGATTACTTCCCCTGAACGCTCAGGCCCACACCTCTCGCTTCCTGCCCCAGGCCTGGAGCGCCCTCCTGTGGCTGCGCTCTGCTTCTTGAGCCCACTCCTGTCACTCCCTGTCCTAACTCTCATTCCCCTACCTAGACTTCTATAACTTCCTTGCCTACAATGAGCTGGGAGATGGCCTCCATCAGGTGTTCCAGGTGTGCTGCGCCATGCAATGTCTAATCGAAACCATTTCTCTGGAGTCTTATGGCCAACCATAGTTCATTTGAAATTCAGATTGATGGCTCTGTATTGATTCCTTACTTCCAATTGATGTTGGAACTGAAGAATGAGAGTCTGAGCATCATTGATCTGGGCTTGCTTCTGACAGATGCTCAAGAAACACTTGGGCTCACTGGAGGGAACTCTTCAGGATGGATGGGAAGAGGCATCCAGCTCTTCTTGTTTGTCTTTGAGGAAGACAAACATAGGCGTTTTCTCCCAAGGGAGTCCAGACAAATTCAGATCCCAAGATCATGTGCATGACAAAGAGGAAATGCAATAGATTTGTAAAAGGACGGCCAAGGGCTGGAGGACTCAAGAGATTCCTCTGATCCCCTCACTTTTTATCTTGGGAGATTAAAAGCCAAGAGATAAAGGTCATATTGCCCCATCTTTGTCATATCACCCTACCCCTAGCCCTCTGCTAAACTTTACTTCTGGATATTGTCATCGTCTGTGTTATTGGTTGTCACATACGAGGTCTTCTGAGTACCAGAGATTCTTAGTGTAACAAAGTCCAAGGCTAAATTGATAGATATCTAATATTCTGTCACTGAAGACACCAGAAGACTCTGTCTCCAAAGACCTCACTGACCTTCTGAAAATTACTGTTCATCAAATCTGCCTCAACAAAGGCTGATCCACCGTAACATTCAGTAATCCCTGAAACAATTCGCATCATTTCCAAATACTTTGACAAGGACAGAAAATCCTAAAGATTTGTACAAATCACCTCCCAGATTCATTCCCAGCTTCTCTGACCAGTACCTCACAGTCCACACACAAATCCTTAAGTCCCTCAAGGTGACGGTTCCGAATATGCATCGGGAGGTCCCTGTGGTCTGTTTACACTACCCAGATGCACATGGCTCAGATCCACTGGGGGTGAGGGGCTTAAAGTAATCCTGTGCAAATTGTACTGTCTAAATATAGGCAGAAATGCACAAGGATTATCAAGTGGAGGAAAAAGGCTATTTTGGCATAAAAATGAATGGAGCTTTTGTATCAGGGAAAAATAAAAGAACCTTTGGACTCGGGCTGTGAGGAAAGGCAGTGTGATTTATTGCTGCTGAATACAACAGTAACACTGACTTAAGACTGAGCCAACTGTCTTTCAATCCCGAGAGTGCAGGTTCGTCTCCTGCGCCTTCCGATGCTGCCGATCCTCCTCTGGGACTCGGGGAAGGCCTCAGGCTTGGGAGTCATTGCAGATGTAGAGCACACACAGGGCAAAAATTATGCAGGTGACAAACTACAGGTAAACAATACGGGGGGGGGGATGAGTGGAGACGAGATTATCAGAGGAATTTCAGGATGAGCCACTGACACAGCAGAGGTCTGTTTGATAAGCCACGATTATATCTTCTCAGTTTTTAAGTGTGGTAAATTCGACACCGTGCATGTCAGGGTCGTTAGGAGTCAGATGCAGGCCTTGATGTTCTTGGCATACCAGTAACAAGCTGCAGAAGTGAACAGGAATCGAAGCTGTCCTGATTTATACTCTTGATCATTCAGAGGCTGTTTCAAATGTTGTGGCATTTGTACGGGTAAACCCTTGAGGTCAAAGTTCTAATAATTTCTTTCTCCCAGTGTGACCTGGAGCCAGGTACTTAACTTTTTAGGGTCTTGGTCACCTCCAGTTCAGCTCAGTGCCAGGACGTTAACTAAGGCAATGGCCAGATGACTAAGCGGAGATATCTTGCTGCAGACATGAGAGCTAGGCGGAGCCGAGGACTCGTCAGCTTTGGGGGTGGCTCCACCATGAAACGGCACCTCATGCTCATGGCCGGTGGTGTGGGATAGTTTGGGGCGAGTTCATTTTCCCCCTGTGCTGAATAATAGGATTCTGGCTTATGAAAGAGACCTGAGGGCCTGGCAATGAGGTGTGTGCTCTAGTGGCTGGGGATGGAGGATGATGACCCCAAATCCTATCAGGGCAGAGGAGGCGCCATGCACGTGCGAGCAGAGGTTGGGAAGCTTCATGGCTGCCATTGCCAGAGAGGGTCTGGCAGGGAAGGAAGGTGCCGAAGGGCTGTGCATCACCAGCCTCTGCTCACCACAGCGCAGAGCAGCCAGGAGTCTGTGCCGAAAGCGCCAAGGTCTTGATGGTGGCTGTAGATGGTTCCAGGACGTACCATCCTGCTACACACACACACACACACACAGAAAGAGAGAGAGAGAGAGAAAGCAGACCGAGGGAGTGCTTATATGCCAAAACCTGACCGTTGTTTTCCCCTGTGCTACCACAGCTACTCCTTGTGTAAAAGGTGACGACAGCTGCAAGGCCCCCAGAACCCTCAGATGGATCAGACTCATCTGAGAGTTAAGCAGGCTAACTTCGGAAAGGGAGAAGTAACTTTCCCAAGGTGGCACAGCTAATAACTGACTGGTGCAGGACAGATGCCAATTACCTGTCCTTTTTCTCTTTTGCACTGTCCTATCTGTCTTGTTGAATGGATCAAAAGAAAATATATGTAAGGGGCTGGGGAGATAGCTCAGCAGCATAATCTCCTGCGTGCCAAGCACAAGGTCCTGAGTTCAATCCTTGGCACCTCAAAAAATAAATAAGTGGTGAAAGCCACTTACTTGACACAGTGGCAGAAGCTTCTTTCTGACAAACAGAGTCAGACTCACACATCTCTCCCTCCACGTGTCAGGCCCAAGCGCACACAGCAGGGTGGCTCAGGGTTCCGGCCCCCTCTTGAGCATCACTTCAGGGTCAGGAAATCTCAGAGGCCCACGAAACTCAGTGGTGGTTCTTCAATCTCCGGTCAGGACCCACAGTGAAATCCCTGTGCCTCGGAGGGTGTGGCTGGGGAGCATCACTGTTCTTAGACGTTCATGATTCCCACTGGTACAAAGGAGGATCTGGGCTACTTTGTTGGCAAAGAGACTAACAGAAAACATGGTGACTGGATTTCAAATCCCTGACTCTTGGCACAGAGAGGCAGGGATCACTACTCATAACCCTGGGGTCTATGTTGTCCCTTCCCCCAGCTGGGTTTCCACAGTCTGCAATGAGCATTTTCTAAAGGGGGTGTCTCATGAGGTAGTCACCCCAAAGCTGTGAGAGTATAAGCTTGTTAAAGGTTCCATGGAGACCCAAGCTAAGCATGGCTGGTTAAATTTATATTCTCAAATACATTTGGCTCTTGAAACCTTTTATTTTGTTTTGTTTTTTCAATCTGTGGCTGATTTGGAAGAGAAACCTTGAGAAAGACTGGGTTGTTTCTCCCGCACAGGCCCTTCTGGCTATATCCTTCCCTGGACCAACCACACACAGGTACCCAAAACTCAGGGCTGAATCTTCCAGATGGTTGGCCCTCCCACGTCTCCTCCCAGGGAGACCCAGCAGCCACTGTGATGACCACAAAGCCCAGAGATGAGGCCTTCAAGGATCCCGTGGCTTCTCAGCTTTGGCAGAGCCGTGGCTGTCTGCTGGGATCCCAGGAGGCTCACGTGCAGGCTGGGGAAACGCTTCGGCCTGGGCCCTCGCTCCTTCGGGACATCTGTGGCCCACTCCTCCACCCAGAACACCCTGGCAGTTCCGCAGCAGCTGGACAGGCCAGGACCTTTTACAGCAGAACAAAGAGCCACCATTAACCCTTTGCTCTCCTCTCTCCCTCAGCCTCGCAGCTTCCAAAGAGGCCGAAGCCGCCCGCTCTGCTCCCAAGTCTATGTCACCCTCAGACTTCCTGGATAAGCTCATGGGAAGAACTTCCGGATACGATGCCAGGATCAGACCCAACTTTAAAGGTAGAGAAAACGTTGCTTTCATACCCCCTGGAGAATACTTTCCCAGATTACAGAAGCCAGCAGCGTGTTACTGTGGGCACAAGGTCCGAATCCCAGGGCCCTTTCTTTTCTACCCAGGACCAATGTTGCCAATCAAGTCAACCTTTTCCCCCACCGAACCCAGGCAAAGCCTCAGAGCACCAGTTCCGCAGCACACAGCACCGTTAGTTGCTGGGAGTCAGCAAGTCAGTCAACAACAATTTCTGCCTCTGGTGCAGTAGGTCGGCAGGGAATGCGTGCGGCAGGTTGGAGTCTTGGCTCGGTCGCAGACACCAAGGCCGGCCCCTCCCTCTCTCTGGACCCCGGGCTTCCTGGCTCTGCTGCCATGGGGCTGGCTACACCCGCAGTGCGCAAGCGTAGCCCTCCCGGAACCGCAGGGCTGCCCCCAGGTGCCCCACGAGGGAGGCAGAGCGCAGGGCAATGAGCAGCGCCTCCTCGACGTCTCCCCAAGCAGCTCCACTTTTATTTATTTTTAATCTATGTTATCCAGTTCTATCTCCTGTATTTTATTGTTTAAAACTTGGTTATTTCTTTTTTGAATATTTTAAATTTGCAAAAAAAGAAATATTTTAAATTTGCATTGGTCCACATGTGCAGTGCATAATGACATCATTCACCATGGGGCGTAGCTGCCTGCATAGAACCTGTCTTAATGCTTTTCACTTCCCTCTACTTTTTTTTTTTTTTTTTGAGACAGGCTCTCACTATGCAGCTCAGGCTGGCCTTGAGCTCACTTTTGTAGCCCAGGCCAGTCTCAAACTCGCACTGATCCTCCTGCCTCAGCCTCCCAAGTGCTGGGATTATGGGCATGTGCCACCACACCAGGTACTTCCGTCCACTTTTATTTGTTTTGATAAGGACCTCCATACTCAAATGCATGTGCTAGAAGGTTCCGAGAGATTAACAGTAGTGTTGAAAATCTCTTGTCTCCGTCAAAAGCACAGCTTCAAGTGCCTGCTCCGAGCCGGAGCTCATAGGCCCTATTGGAACACAGGCTTCATGCTGCCGAGTCACCTAGCATTCCAAGAAAAGCCAGAAGTCAAGGTCTCTATGAACCTCCCTCACAGAAATTCAAACGAGACACATTTCTGAGCCCCACGTGCCTCATGGTTCTCCAGATCACAAATCCCAGGCCAGGCCAGCTGAGGAGATTCATTCGCCTTCACAGCCCTGCAGAATCTGAATGTCTAGAAAAGAGAGGCCAGGCCTCAGCATTGGCTGGCGTGTTCGAAGGCGGTGTCTTACAGCTGCCTAACTAAAGTCCAGAGAAGCCCTCACAAGACCTCTTTGGAATGCTGTGCACCATGACCTTTTTCCAGAACCCCAGCAAAAAATCTTGGCAGTGGGGTAAGCCTGCAATTGTAGCACTCAAGAGGCTGAGGCCAGAGGATCCGCATGAATCCAAGGCTAGCCTGGGCTACACAGTGAGTTCACCACCAATCTAGACTACAAAGCAAAACCATGTCTCACAAACACAAACAAAATCTGACTGCAAGGGCCCACAGCCAACCTCCGCCTCAGTTCCTGCTCAAGCAGGGGAGGGTGTGGCAGCTGGCAGCGGCTTCCTGGTGTGTGCCTCCTTGGCCACTAGTCTCCAAGCCCGCTTCCACCTGTGCTCCTCACACTCTGTGGAGTCTGCAAATAGGAAGGGACCTAGGAGATCTGCCGGAGCCATGCTTGGGACCGCCTCCCAGCCCAGGCTGGGCTCAACTTGCAGTCCTGCTGGATGCCTCGGCCTCCCGGAGCACTGGGCTTACAGGCGTGTGCCGCCACCACCCCCAGCCGGCACCCACGTTCCTTGCACCTTGCCCCAGAGTTGCATCCTCCATCACCAATGGTGTGACAGTGGCTCCTGCAAGGACAGGAAAGTCAGGACCAAGGTGTATCTCATAGCACACCTGACCGCAGCCCTCCCCCAGAGCTCCAATCTCCAATGATCACACGGGCAGAGGTCATGAATGCAGAGGAAGAGAACAGAAGGGATCTCAGCTCAGGGCAATCACTTCTCAGCTTCTGCCCATGGCTTCCCAGAGGGAAGGCCACCTTGGGTAGCCAGGCGCTCCAAAGTTAGAGTTAAATCGGGTTTAACATGAATACTTCTTTACTGGAAACTCAATCACTTCTCTTCAAAGCACCATTGGCCAAACCACACTTGTTCTCGACTGGTTATGGCCCTCAGCCACCACGAGCTTGAACCCTCCACCTCAAGATCTATTAGGAATTCCAGTCCACTCCGCCCCCTGGTGGGCTCTCTGAGAACTCCACCTGAGCAGGGGTGTCATGTCCTGTTCATAAAGCAGACGTGGGCACACGCAGGTGTCGGTGCCATTCTCCTCTGTGCAAAGCACCAAGAGTGGTGCATAGGAAAGCCCTCAACTACCCAGTCACAGACGCATGAACGAATGAGCCAGCAAGCTCGCCTACCAACCGGGGACTTTTTTGTTGTTTTACTTTTGTTCTTTTGAGATAGGATCAGGGCTCGCGAGACAGCTCAGCGGACTAAACACCTGCTTTGGCAAGCACAGGAACCAGAGTTCGATCCCTGCCCCCCATGCCTCGCTGGCTCCAGCCCCAGGGCACAAAGAGTCGGCGACTGCGTGGTGGCACACACTTGAACTCACAGCAATCCTGCCTCAGCCTCCCAAGTGCTGGAGTTACAGGCATGCCTGACCATGCCTGATGACCAGGGAGTTTTAACTCAGCTACTCAATCTTTTTTTCTTTTGGTCTAAAGCTTGTTTATTCATTCATTTGCTCACTTACATAGTGCTCAATTTTGGTTAGGTTTGGTTTGGTTTTCTGGTGATGAAAGATGGAACCCAGGAATTTGCACTGAACTATCCACAGCCTTTTTTTTTTTTTTTTTTTTTTTTTATGAGACAGGGTCACTGAGTTGCCCAGGCTGGGCTCAAACTTGCAGTCCTCCTACTTCAGCCTCCCAGAGTGCTAGGTTTACGGGCATATGCCACCACCCTCAGCTAACAGTTGACATTTTTAAGAAAAATAAACTCAATTCCGACCACTGAATCGAGACCCTCTCCCCTGCCCGCCACTTTCCGGCTTCTCAGAACTCAGAGGTGCAGAGCTAGACAACCCTGTGGGCCTCTCCCAAGCACGCTCTAACCTCTTTGGCCCCTTCCTGACTTGACGTAAGGTGCAGTTTCCTGTACCTCATTCCAAGAGCCAGGGAAAGGGATAGGGTCTCCCTTCTGGCGAAGAATGGAAGTTTGGCAAGAAAACACGCCTGCCCCCTTCACTGCCGAAATTCATTTCTGGATTCCACTGGGGCACGAAGATTTGCAAGGGCCCCACACAACCCCAGAGCTCCTGAAAAGGCCCACAGATTGAGCCCCGAGTGACCTCAGCACAAAGGGAGAAGCCAACACAGTCTGAAAACCCCGCCGGGTGGTTAATGACTCTGCAGCTCCCTTGGCCACTGGAACGTCACCAGCTCCTGACCCCTCCTGAAGGTAAGCTTGGCCAGGCCCTGCAGGCATGGCCGGCTAAGGGCGAAACCAATGCCAATTATAACTTGGAAGGAAAGAGCGTTGCTTACCTGAGACGTGTGACCCTGAATAAATCGTGACAGCACCTGGGCCTCTTTTCAGCATCTGTGAAGCGATCCAATGGGACTCCGTCCTTTGAGCTCCAGCCCTGTTTCTTTTCTAAGATTTTATGTATTATAATGCCGGTCAGGATCAGGGGCAGAGCCCAGTGCAAACACATACACAAAAGCAAAATTAAACTTTAATATTTAATGAAATATATACATTATCCCTGCTGCCAAAGGCAGCTGGGTTGTAATTTTCTCAAGATAATTTAATTTCAGATTTATATCAATGAATTGTGCCTCCCCATGGGGTCCCTTGGGCTCACGCCCTCTCTCACACATAAATCAGGATCTAATTTATATGGGAGTCACAGCGCCAGACACTCACAGGCCTGGGTGGGACTGCATGCCTGTCACTGAGAGGTGTGGGCCGTAACTCTTTGGAGCATCTTAATAGTATGGGGCTAAATGAAAAGAAAATTTGGGACTGAAGCTAAATGAAGGGGAAAAAATAGGCCTTTGTTTATTTAGGTGGAAATGAGAACGAGGCAGATTTCCACTCGGTAGAAGGAAGCAATTTGTTAACGCAGAGCGCTATCCAGCCAAGGAAGGGGCTGCTCCGGCGTAGCGAGTTCCCCAGCGCTGGAGCTGGGCAGGACCTCGGCCCCGAGAAGGAAGCTGGTCTGTTGCAGAGATCCCCGAGCTGGCCGTGCAGCTCAGCAGACAATACATTCTGGACTAACATGCAGAGGCCGGAGCTCTCCTTATACAGGGTCAGGCCAAGGAGTCTGCAGGGGAACAAGCTTGCCCGGGCGACTCTGCTGCAGTCAGCCTTGTCTGCACCTCCAGTGGGGGCCTTGTGGGTGAGGTCACTTGTAAGGAACCTGTCCATCCCTGAAAGTTCAGATTCCTAGAGAATGCCAAACCACCAGAGCTGAGAACAATGACCTAAATCAAGAGCTACCGTCCCTCCATGAGAAGGGAACTTACAAAGAAACCAGGACACACAAAACAGAAGAGAGGAGCTGGACACGGTGTCACGTGCCTATAGCCCCAGCATTCTGGGAGGCTGAGGCGGGAAGATGGGAGGCTGAGGCGGGAAGATCAACATTTCAAGCCCAGCCTGGGCAACTCAGTGACTTAGTGAGACTCTGTGAGTGAGGAAGTGGTTCAGTGTGAATACCCCAGGTTCAACCTCCAGTAACACACACACACACACACAAAGACACACCCATAAGTTCAAACAGCCTATAAACACTGAAGTTATGTCTACATTAAAGAGGTCTTGAAACTCTTAGGAAGAAAACTCTGGATTCTCACCCCAAGACTAGATCCTCACTTATCCACCAAGATTTCTGGAAAGAGAGAGAGAGAGAGAGAGAGAGAGAGAGAGAGAGAGAGAGAGAGAGAGAGGAGAGAAAGAAAGAAAGAAAGAAAGAAAGAAAGAAAGAAAGAAAGAAAGAAAGAAAGAAAGAAAGAAAGAAAGAAAGAAAGTAAGTTATCTGAGTTTGGGTGTGATTCCTGGGAAACCTTTTTAAGAAAGATAAAATGAAGGACATAACAGGGGATAGAAAGATACCCAACCTTTTCTTTCCACAATCAGGAAACTTTGGTTCCACCTTTTTTTAGCTAAATGAGCCTGAATAAGTTAACAAAACTCTCCCTGGTCACTGGTGAAACAAGAACACTAATTCTTCCCTGCTTACCTCTCTGTCCCTCATGGGGTCAAGAAATGGTACCCAAGAAAATTCACAGACTATAGTCTTCATGAGGACCGTGACCTATTATCAAGTCCCAACCACATTCAAGGTCAAGTCAAGGTCATCAGTTTATGGTTCCTGTGAGAACCTTCTTCATCTGGGCTCTACTGTTCTGCACTGTTGTCACTCAGAATCTCACGTTACCCTCCAGCCACTCCCTCTTGTGGCAGTCCAATGCTTAGTATCCTGGATCCTGCCCTATGTGACCAAGAACTCACCTCTTTCTCCTCTGAATCTCTTTCCTACCTGTAGCGTAGCCTTTAAGATAGACAGATCTGAACTCAGACTTTGATTCAACTACCTACTAGCAAGGTGGCCATGAGCAAACCATTTAGCCTCTCTGAGCTGTTTCCTCCTGTGTCAGAGAGAAGTACTAGCCGTTCCACCTCGGGAGCTGTTGAGAGACTAGAAAGAGGTCACAGTGATACCCTGCACGCATGAGCAAATCCTGAAGTGCTTGGCAACTGGTAATGTTCTTCATTAGTGGGATAAAATGAAGAGACCCTGTTTCCACTAGACAGAGCTCCCTCCAGCCATGAGATAGCAGAGCAGTGACTCTCCCTCCACTTCCTCCCTAACCTTTGCAGACAGATTCAGAAAACTTGCCGGGATGATACTTAACAAAGACTAGCAGACGTTCCTGGAGGGTCCCTCTGGGTTCCTCAGCTGGTAACTCCCACTCCTGCCCTTCCAGATAATCCTTCTTAGTTCATAAGTTCAAGGCAAGGAACGTGCTGTTCCTCATGATTCCCAAGACGGCTTCCAAATGTTGTAGCCATAAATACATTTCAGACACAAATTAGAAGGCAACCGATGGGGCTTGGGGAAGAGATTTCAACCATATGGCAGGATGATGAATCATCCTGCGTTAATGAAAGTACATCGCAGCGCAGCCTCTGGCGTCCTATACCTGCTGCTCACCTGCGGACGAGGGCATCTGGCACAGAGATGTGAGATGGAGGCTGGGAATACAGGGCGTTTGCGAGTGGGAAGGAGGGCGGGCGAGAGCTGCTCCCCTCGGGGCTCCCTCCCTGAAGTCAGTGCCGGGACTCGTCCCAGCCTGCCTGCGGGTCTCTCCGCCTCCGTCGTTGTCGGGAGGCTAAGCACGCGTCTCTCTTGATTGGCAGGTCCCCCGGTGAATGTGAGCTGCAACATTTTCATCAACAGTTTTGGTTCCATCGCTGAGACAACCATGGTGAGTGAGTCAAAATACAAGCTGCTCTTTCCCGCTGAGGATAGCTCTCTCCCTGAAATGTTTATCCTCCGCCTCGGCCTTCCCCAAGGAGGTGGGGAATTTTTGTCGGGGCTCTGGTGCGGGACCACAGGGCCCCCGTGTCTGCACCCTGTTCAGTCTTCAGTTTCATATAAAGACGTGACATCTGCAGCGGCTGCAGGAACTAAGGGGGCTGCCGCATGTGAGACAGCGGTGTTACAAAAGCACGGTTATTCACCAGGCTACATTTTTAGATCAAAATAAAAAGCAAAAACCTGCTCAAGGGTTTCAAATTCAGCCGAAAAATAGCAGAAGATGGATAGTTATAGAAACTGAAATGACATAGGGCATCCGTGCTACTCTTTGCTCTATTTGTGAAGGTGTTTAAAATTTTCTGTGATAAAAAGTTTAAAACAATGACACTAGACAAAGACTACAGCTCGCACCATGTTTCCCATTTTACAGCTGAGGAAACTAAGACCAGGAAAGAGAGCATCACAGAGCCAGGTAGTGACCAGCAGGGAAAATCTCCATCCCGAGCCAGCAGATAAGGGCTAGTCCTGCGCCACACGGCCTCAGCACCTAGGAGCGTGGGCTCCACACACTGGGGGCTGGGGGTCTACACTGCACGTGTCGCAGCAACTTAAGTGTTGTCAGCAGTGGAATCCCAACCCCAGGCAGTGCCAGGCATGGCACACCTCAGAGGAAGCAGCAAAGACGCCCAACAAGAGGACAGAGTCCCCCAGCTGTGCAAAAGGTTCACGCGGCATGCATTGGGACAGCGGCCCACAAAAGGGGTCTCTGGCTCCCCATTTACTAGAGAAAATCTTGGTGATTGACCAGCAGGCACACTCCATGCTGCTGTGATGTTTTTTTCTTCTGCTTCTTCTTTTTAGGAATTCAACAATGATTGTGATAGTGTCTATTGCGGTCTTCAAATTAGTTGTTCAGAATAGCAGATATAACCATGCAAAACTGGTCAGAAACAGTTATAAAAGATTAAAAAGGAGAAAAAAATAATTAAGCATTAACTGCTGCTTTCAATAGACCACCAGAAACCGACAGGGCAATTATCCAGGCTTGCCTGCGTGTACACATATATATATTTTTTTTTCCCCTCGCTCTTTCTTTCATCCTTCTCCTCATCCCAGCTGTTCCTTTCCTTTGAGCAGAACCTTTCCCTCTCACAGGATCTAGTGTACCCTTCGGATTTCATTTAATGTTTCAGGTCCTTGCACTAAGGAAGTGATAGGATGCTTGCACACGTGGGTCTGATTTACTTAACTTACCAGTCTCTAGTCCCTAGTTGCATCCATTTACCTATAAAAGCCTCAAATTTATCTTTCTTTATAGCTGAGTAGTACTCCATTGTAAGGAAACACCACACCTTCTTTGTCCACTCCTCAGCTGATGGGCATTGGGGTTGTTTCCAAGATTTAGCTATGACAAATTGTGCTGTTGTAAGCATGTAAACATATATTACTGTGGTATGAGGTTTTCAGTTCTTCTGGAAAAACACCCAGGCGGGGAATAGCTGGGTTGAGTGAGACCTGTAGTCCTGGTTTTCTGAGGCATCTCTACACTGATTTCATGTATCTTTGCTTACTGTACTTTGATCTAGGGGGAACAAACCCTAAAGTCTCAGATGTAGAACGATTTATTTAGAAATCATCCATTCCAGCCCTTATTTTACAGAGAGAGAATCTGATGGCTCTAAGATCACTTGAGCAAGACTGTGTCACATGAGGAGGATGGGACAGGGGCCTGATGCTTGTGGGAGTCAAGGGTCCCCTCTCCTTCCTTCCTCCCGTCTAGCCCTCCCTGCCAAACCCCCAACCACTGTCTTACCCACACCTCTTTCTTTGGGTGCATCTCAAGAACTAAGCGGGGCTCTGCTAAGAGCACAATGCCTGCAGAAACAGCTTGTTCTAGAAGAGCACTTTAGACATGACTATGTGCCATGCACTGCACAGAGCTTCTGGGCATGTCATGTCAATCACACAGCATCCTCAGAAAGAAGGAGCTCTGGTGCTCAAGGAGGAAACTAAGGGGTAGAAAGTTTAGGTCATTTAGCTAAGGACAGAACTAGTAAGAGGTTGGAACAGGATAGAAGCTCAGATCACTCTCACCCCAAATGACACGGTCTCCTGAGCCAAACATACATTTTTTAATCATTTATTTATTTATTTGTTTGTTTGTTTGTTTGTGATTTGGTACAGGGTCTCACTACACAGCTCAGATTTATAGTGATCCTCCTGTCTCAGCCACCCCAGCACTGGGATTACAAGTGTGTGCCACCAGGACCAGTTTCAGTGGCCATCACAGCATGGAGTACAGAGGATCAAATCCCGGTCCTTGTGCTTTCCAGGCAGGTGCTTAGACCACTAAGCTATCTCCCCAGCCCCAAACATAAATATTTACTTCCTAGATCTTGGAGCTAACCCAGCCCTGGCTTCTCTCCTTCACTGTAGGGAGTTAGAGCTGACCAGGAAACAGGCCAGAGAGGACTGCACCTGGCTGTGGACGCATAGCTAGGAGCGGCACAGGTGGCCCAGGGAGCCACCTGGCCAGTCACAGAGGGTGCTTCATTCCACAGAGAACCCTGGCAGTCTGCACAGAGTCCTGGGGCCATAAACTTCAGCTGGGTTAGTTCCCTGGGAGCAACAGGGACACAGAGAAGCTCTAGACACAGCTAGCGTCCTGGGCCCAACTGCAGCCTCCCTCCAGGGCCTGGCTTTCTTCACCCGAGTTAAGAAAGCAGAGCAGACAGAGGCAACAACAAAGCCCAGGGGTCACCATCCATTCCCTGCAAAGAGGGGAGGGCTGGGCTGTCTTTCCAGCTTCACCAGACCTTCCCAGAGATGCTCAGAGTCTCTTCAGCATGAAGAAGGAGGAGCTGGGAGGAACAGGGTCAGTTCTAAGGCAGCCCTCAGACGGCCCAGAAGTGAAAGACCCAGAGCTGAACTCCAGAGGAACCTGCCCGTTAGTCTGGTGCAGAAGAAGTGTGTACCCCACAGCGTGTGTGTGTCTGTGTGTCATGTGTGTTCGCGTGTCCAGGATTATGGTATTGTGCAGGTGCACGTAGTCCCATGTGTACAGGGACGGTTGCTTAAACGCATGGATGTAGAACTTAGAGAGAAATGTGTAGACCATGTGGAATGGTATGTATAAGCGCGTACATTTCCATGTACATGGATATAAATGTGCAAACATAAATATGCGTGGATCTGTGAGCAGGTGTCACACAGGATATGTGAAGTTTTAAGAGTAAATGTACGCTGAGGCAAGAGGATCACAAATCTAAGGCCAGCTTGGACTACATGGCAAGACCTTCTCTCCAAAAAAAAAAAAAGTACATCTATTGTTTTTATTCATGTGGTTATGTGTCAATATTGCTGAATATAATATCTGAGGATATGTCAGCATCTGAGCCATCATAGTTATGTACATATACTCCATTGTATGTAAATATGCATACATGTGAATAAGTGAAAAGTTATTTAACCGAGTATTAGTACATGAATGCTGACAGCATCTAGATGTGATTTTGCACATATAGGGAAACATCTACCTAGAATTTATGGCATACAAAGTATGTGTGCACGTGTGTGGGTGCATGTGAGGCAGAGCCTGCGTTGATGTCTTTTAGCTTAAATCCTAGTTGTTTCCATTATTAGGATGTGGGCTCCAGCTTCTTTTGCTAAGGGTCAGGGTGGCCTGAAACAGAGCTAGAGACACTGTAGGTAGCCAGGATGCCTGGCCATCAGTACCAGCCCAAGCAATGACAGCCCTCAGGTTCATGCTTATTTGCAGGCAGAAAGGGACAACAGACAGAGTCCCTAAACCAGGAGACAAGGAGCCTGGTGTATGAGTCAGCTTCCCGTCACAGTAATGATCCCACAGAGGCTCCCACTGAACTCCTTGAGAAGGTTTACTCAGCTCCCAGCTTTGGAGGTCTAAAGGCAGGATACCTGCACAAGGTGCAGGTGGTGGCATGTTGTCAAGGCGATCTATGTATAAGCAAAGCAAGTACATCTCTAGCCAGACCTCAGGTAGTGAGCACTTCAGAGAGCAGAGTGCCCGGGAGCTGGGGAACCCTCGCCAGACCCTTTGCCCTAAAGACTCCACCACTTCCCCATGGCGCTGCAGAAAGCAGCCTTTACAAATGACCTTCAGGGGATGCTCACCCAAAGCTCAGCACCAGAGTCATCCTAGCTACGCCACCACAAACACCTCTGTCCCCAGGCACCAGACTATAAGAACTGTACATCTGGTCACCCAGAACGCAGAAGCCTCTCATGAAGCCTACAGGAATGGAATGGATGATTCCATTTCTAAAAGATTAAGAGCACTGGGGCCCAGTGGGATGGCTCAGTGGTCTAAAGCGCCTCCTTGGGAAAGCTTGGGCGGCTTCAGGGACCATGGTTCGATCCCCGGCACCACATGCTGCGCCAGCCCTGCCCTCGTGGCAGGCCGAGCCGGCCATAAAAATGAGTGAATAAACAAATAAAGGTTCTGAAACAAGAAAAAAAATAAATTAACTAATTAAAAAAAAAAAAAGATTAAGAGCATTAATGGGCTGGGGTGCAGTTCAGGGGTGAAGTGCTTGATGACATGCATGAGGCCCTGGATTCGATCCCCAGTATCAAAACAACGACCAAAAACAAAAACTACTAAAGTAATAAGACAAGGACCCAGTGTGGAAGCATAAGGAGAAGTCCCTCTGCTTGTTTGTCTTTACATCCTGTTCCCTCCGCAATCACATCATATCTTCCCACCCCATCATAAAGGTGCCTATGCGTGCTAAACGTGGCACAGGCTTGGGGCAGGGGGCTCTGTTCTAGGCTTTCCCACAGTGACAGATTCTCTCTCTACAAAGTCCACTGCAGATCTAGAGGAATCTGGGGTGACTGTCCTCCCAGCGATGAGTCAGCACTGCATTTCCACACCAACATGGGGCTCCATCTTTGCCCTACGAGGGAAGAAGGAGCAGAAGTGGAGAACACTGGTATATTCATCAGCTTGGAAAAAATACCTAACAAAATACCACTCGCTGATGTGCTTAAATAATAGAAAATTACTTTGTCACAGGCTAGTGTCTAGAAACCCAAGAGCAAGGTGCCATCGGGTTGGTTTCTGATGGGATCCTCTGCCTGCCTTGTGGACAGCTGCCATCTCCCTGTGTGCCCACACAGCACCTGCTCTCTGCATGCAGGGAGGCTGGGCGAGATCTGGTATCTCTCTACTTCTAAGGACCGCAACCATGTGAAACGAGGGGCTCACTCTTAGGACCTTATTTTAACTCCTGCAAGGCTCTATTTCCAAACACAAGGGAACATAGGGGTTCCATTCTGTGTATGAATTTTGGAGGGGCACCAGCATTCAGTCCCTCACAATGGCAGCTAAGTCCTTTTTACCTATAAGGGAGAATTACTAGCTCTGCTCACATTTCATGATCCAAACGAAGCCACGTGGCCCCACAAGAAGAGAACTATGATCCTCCCAAGGTCTTGCACAAACAGGAATGTGGCATCAGTAACTAGCAGGCTGTCCACCCCAGCCTGGGTGTCACACTCACACCCATAATCCCAGCAGTACTCACAGCCACAATCCCAGCCTTCAACCACGAATCAATCACACACTGTAGAACTATGCCTCAGAGGCTACATGAGGCTTTGAGGAGCATACATAAGATTGGGGAAAGCAATTTCAGGGACCTCCATAAAACAAAAAGCAAGCTGCAGCAAAGACAACATGAAAATAAGGCATTCAAAGGCTCTGCCGTGAAAAGGATGTGAGATTCTGGTCTTGATGTTCGTCCTTTTTTAACTACTTTTCTGGGATCCAGGCAGTGCTGGTGAGCACGTCCTGGGGATTATTCTGTGTTACCTGACAGTCTTATCGTACAGATGAGGAAGCTGAAGCTCAGATCGTCTTCACAACCCAGGTGTTTCTAGCTGATGAAGCTCGCAGCCAGTTAGGGTCCCCAGGCTGCCTGACTTCCTAGAGAGCCCATCACCTGGGCATGGGCAGGGGTGTCACCAAGCCAAGCAGGGACCCACCTGCCCTGGTCTTCTGCACCCTGGTGTGCCTGTCTAGCAATGGGCTGAGATTCACTCAACTCTATCAGAACTTGCAGCTAACTAAGCTCCCCGCCTGGCCATACCCCACAGCACCAGCCAACAAGACCCCATTGCTACCACACTGGCTAGGAAGTGGTCGCCTCCCGTTGCCCTCTCGCGATGGAATCGATTGAATGAACAAAGAGGCATTTTGAATCATAGAAATAAACTGAAGCTCCTCTCCTACTTTCCATCTTTGCTGTTGTCAACTTTAGTTAACACTGGTGTCACCACTCTCCTGCGTGACAGATACAGCCACCTAACTGGCCTCCGTCCTCCTTCTCCCATCCACTTCCATTGGCCACTGTTACTTAGGGAGTCATTTTAACCCCAAATCAGATCACAGAATTCTCCTCCCTTGAATGCTACAGCAGCTCCTGAATGCTCTTTCAATGTCCCAGCAAGATCCGTGCATTGATCCCTCCTGCCCGTTGCCTGGTCTCCACTTAGACCAAAAATGGCTCCCCCTTCTTTTAGTTACCCTCGCCCACATCACCTTGTGCTGTGATCCTTGGAACTATATCGAAAATTTCAAAGCTCACTTGTTTGCTGCTGTGTTTGCCTTTGTAGTAAGAATGGAAACTTTGCTCCCCTTCCAGTCACTCCTACGTGCCAAGACATACACAGAGAGAGAGACAGAGAGAGAGACAGAGAGAGAGAGAGAGAGAGAGAGAGAGAGAGAGAGCTTGGATTTGTGGGAGTGAGCTAATATTCAGGGGAAAAAATCAACATTAGAAGCTTTCCAACGTCAGGCGCTGCTGGGATGAATCCAGGCCATAAACATCAAGGCTAAGTAGCTTCTGCTTGCTCACCCACTGTGGTAAAGAACCTGCTACCTCCAAGACAGCGCCTTCATTGTTGCACTTCTCTCAGATCTTGGCTTGCTCATGGCTTTAGTCTGATCCTGCTGCCAGTGGGAGCTAAGTCTCGCCAGCAGCCCTGCCCATAACTGAGGGGCCCACATGTGGCACCCCGCCTTGCCCAGCTCTTTCAAGCAGCCTCTCTGGTCTTCAGTCCATCGCTATCTGGGGTTCTCCCCTTAGATTGCTGGCTGTTAGTGCTCCACATGGAGCACTGATTTCTTCATGAAATAAATCTGCTCTAAGCAGAGTAGTGGAGGCCCTCATCCTCCGTATTTAGGGTTATTGACTTCAGAGCTTACTTAAACAGCTACCTCCTCGCCACGCTCATGGTTAGTGTAAATCTTAGCATCGCTTTTAATAAATGGATTGAAAAGGGGCTGTTGTGGCTGAAGTGGAGCAAGAGCCAGAGATCTGCCTTGGCCACTCTCTCAATCTCAGCACCCCCAGGAAGCCCTAGGGGAACATCCACAGAACCACGAAATCACCTCCTACCCATAAACTTCAAAGATCTTTCCATTCCTGCAGCTATGTCACTGTGGACTCACCATATACTTAGTTTTGTTTGTTTGGTTGGTTGGTTAGTTGGTTGGTTGGTTGGGTTGGTTTGGTTTTCATGAGCAGAATAAATTTATTAGGGGAAGGAAAGCTCTTGTCCAAGAGAGGAATGGGGGGGTGGGAGGGGTTCCCCGAGCAGGTTATCCCGCAGGGACTCACCATATGCTTGTGGACACCGATACTTTAGAATATTTTTAAGTACCTGATGATGCTTAAGTGCCTGATGTCACAAGCATTTATTAATTAGGCCAATAGGAAAGAGAGCAAAAGAGAAATGGTAATCCTGTTTTGCCTCCCAACCCTCTAATTCCCATTATTCTCTCCTGAGCTAAACACTAGAAATGAACACACTATTGTCATCTTTTTCTTGACTGTACATACTCTTATATACAGATACACACACAAAAGACACAGGTCCACATCTTCTCATAAACAGGGCGGTACAATCAAGTTTGCTTTCCGTGTCTCCACTGGGGCTGTGCATCTCTCGGCATACCATTCTACCCAGGTCTACTTCACTCTCAGTCTTCTGGACTCGGTACATGCCACAGAATTTGCAAATATGGGGGCAGACATATGAATGGTTTGTTAATACGACATTAAACATATGACAAACATGATAGGATTTGTGTCAACACACTTTGTGATCCCCTTGTAAAAATGTGCGGTATGGACACACCTCGTTTTAGGCCATTTCACCACTTCTCTTGACATCCCTATAGCTTTCTTTAATATTTTATATTGATTAATTTAACTAAGCATACTGAATCTCCTTTATGTGTAAATCAGGTGCCGCAGGAAGCCCCAAAGCTTTGGTGCCCTTCTGTTACACTGATGTAACTAAAGAAGCAGGTCTGTTTCTTGCCCTAATCTTGATCCTAAATACAAATCTCATGTCAAAATTCAATTAAGAATTATTTTGCCCTAGGAAATCCTGCACCTGCTGCTCATCAGCCCTGTCACCAGGGGCCTTTTCAGTCCTTCTCCCTGCTGGTCCATGCAGCAAATCCCTGCCCATGCAGACTGCAAACCTCCAACTGAGAGGAGCCCCAGAGCTCAGCCACCACCATCAGTGTCCTGGTGGGTTTGTTCAGCCTCCTCTACTTGTGACAACTCAAATGATTTTTTTTTTTTTTTTTTTAGGTACCAGAAATCAAACTCAGGGGGCCTGGCAGGATGGCTCAGTGGTCTAAAGCGCCTGCTTAGGAAAGCTTAGGCGGCTGCAGGGACCACGGTTCGATCCCCGGCACCACATGCTGCGCCAGCCCTGCCCTCAGGGCAGGCTGAGCCGGCCATAAATAAAAATAAATAAACATAAGTTCTGAAACAAGAAAAAAAAAATTCTTTAAAGAAAAGATAAAATGGGAGCTGGGGAGATGGCTCCGAGGCACAAGTGCCTGCAGGGCAAGTGCAAGGTCGTGAGTTTGAACCCCGGTCCCACAAAAAAAAAAAAAGATAAAGTAATAAAGAAATAGTCTAAAATTAATTTTAAAAATTAACTTTAAAAAAAAAAAAAAAAGAAATCAAACTCAGGACCTTGCACTTGCCAGGCCAGAGCTTACAGCCCTGAGCTATCTCCCCAGTGCTGTCCCTTTAGGTTTACCAGGTGGTCACTATTACAAGTGGCACCACAACGTCCTTGTGCCTAGCTGCCCGTGCACATCCACAGAAAACATTGGTGAAGTGGAATGGCTTTATCAAAGAACATGCATTTCTTAAAAATTATTTTGACAGATATTATTACCTAGCTCCCTTCTAGAGAAGCTTTAATAATTTATATTCCCTAGAATAGTATCCATTTCTCTTAATCTGTGCCAAACCACGATATTATCAAGCTTTTTATCTTCACTAAATGTGATTTTCAAAACAGGATCTCCTTGTCATTTTTGATTTGCACTCTAAATTCTTAGTAAATTTGAACATCTTTGATATGCCGACTGAGCATCTTGAATAAGCTATAGGGTTTAGTTTTAATATATGTACCTCCTTGGTCCATTTGGAGTCTAATTTTCTAGAAAGTATTTGTTGGTTGTTTAACTCTGCTTTTCTCTGATTAGGTAGCAGTTGTTCCAACACCATTTTTAAAGAGCCATTTTTTCTCCACCAAATTGAAGTGCTTTCTCCTACACTACATCTCCATATATACAGTTCTACCCTCTAATTCTAGTTTGTTGTCCTATTGTCCTTTCTGTTCCTGCAGCCAAACAACACTGCTTTAATATTGCTGCAGCTCAAAACCCTGTCTCCATGTGTGGGAGAGAAAGCCTTCCATTCTTCTATAAAGTTTTCTTGGCCTTCCCAGGCCATTTGCTTTTATTTACGAATTTTATTTTATTTTATTTTTAATGCATGTATTTGGTATAGGATCTTGCTATGCAGTTCGGACTTGTGATCCTCCTGTTTCAGCCTCCCCAGCACTATGATTGTAGGTGTGCGTTACCACACCCAGTCTCCATGATGGCACAGTGCTCCCAGGGGTCCCAAGCCAGCATGGCATGCAATAACGGGGATCAAACCTAAGTCCTTGCACTTGCCAGACAGGCACTTAAACTGCTGGGCTATCTCCCTGGCCATATTTATGATTTTAGAATCAGCTTATTAAGTACTATAAAAAAAAAACCCTCAGGTTTTGACTGAGATTATGTTGAGTTTATAGATTAACGTGGAGAAGAGTTGCAATACTTTATAATCTTGGTTTATCTCTTTATTTAGGCCTTTCTGTAAAGTTTAAGAACCATTGGGTGGGGTGTGTAGGGATGTGTGTGTGTGTGTGTGTGTGTGTGTGTGTGTGTCTTAATATATGTGGAGTGATCAAAAACTATGGTGAATATCTTAATTTTAAAAGTTTATTACTGTAAAAGAAGACATGTGGCATGAATTTTCCTCAAAACATTCTCCTTTACTTCAAACACACATATTTTTATTACATCTCCAATACAGCTAACTCATTTTGAATTTTTTTTTTATTTTATTTCTTTTTTTCTTGTTTCAGAACCTTTGTTTATTTATTCGCTCATTTTTATGGCCGGCTCAGCCCGCCCTGAGGGCAGGGCTGGCGCAGCATGTGGTGCCGGGGATCGAACCGCGGTCCCTGAAGCCGCCCAAGCTTTCCCAAGGAGGCGCTTTAGACCACTGAGCCATCCCGCCGGGCCCAGCTAACTCATTTTGTATTACACTGGTTTTGTTATTTTATGGGACTATTTGCCATTATTGAGAGAAGCTGTCATTGTTGTTGCCATTTCCATTACCTTTTCTGTCTTTCTATACAATGTGGGTACCAGGGATATAGTTCAGTGACACAGCAGCTTCCTGATAAGCACAAGGTCCTGAGTTCGATTCCTGATACCAAAAAAAATTTTTTTAATTCAAAAATATAGAGTTTGGGGCCAGCAGGATGGTTCAGTGGTCTAAAATGCCTGCTTAGGAAAGCTTAGGCAACCACAGGGACCAGACTTCGATCCCTGGTACCACATGTTGTGCCAGCCCCACCCCCACGGCAGACTGAGCCGGCCATAATAATTATATATATATACATAAAGAGAGAGACTGAACACTCCACAAAGGCCTGGGTGAGCGGGAAGATAAGAAAAGGTTTGGGGAGAGCACTCAGCCTCTTCTGTTGATAAGCAGAAACTGGGGTGATGACAGGGTCTCGTACCATCTTCTGGATGACTCTTGCCCAATTCTCCACCAAGGGAGGCTTGCAGCCCAGATGGCCCAGAGAGTGGCTCTCAGCATATCAAGCTGAATCCTGCCTAACAAATCCACAAAGGACTGAGATGGGCAAAGAAGACCGCGAGGCTATTTCCATTTACAAGTGGGCTTTTCATTCCAATAATTATAAGGCTCCCTGGCCACTATCCAAATACCAGGAAAGCCAGGCAAAAGCAGCTTTTGAAGTATACAGTACTAGAATAAAGGGAAACTTCAAAGTTTTATCCAGAGAAAAAGAGATCTAACAAAGCAAGCTTGTCTCAGCACATAGATAAGCTCTTCCCAGAGACAAGAAGGTTGATGTTCTTCCAGCCACAGTGACTTTACCCCCAGATAAGGACTCCATTACTGCTGCCAAGGTCCTGCTTCTTGAACTGCCCTTTCTTGTTCTACAAAATGAATTCCTACAAGTTTATAAATACTTCTCTAAATGAGATGCAAAATAATAAATAAGGATTCTATTCATTAAATTAAAATGATAAAGAGAAAATAGGGCTGGTGAGATACCTCAGTGGTGCCCGCTTAGGCAAGTGCAGGGATGTGGGTTTGCACCACATGCCACACCAGCCCCACCCCTGCCCACACTGAGCTGGCCACTGAGACCGGGTGTGGTGGCACACATCTGAAATCGGAAATCCCTGCCCTAGGAGGCTGGAAATAGGAGGATCACTATGAGTTTGAGCTGTATACTGAGACCCTGTACAAAATACATAAATAGAAAATAGATTTAAATGCGTGACACAATACTTGAGATTATACATGGATCACTGATTGAGGCTGGGTTTCCCCGAATTCTTCTCTTCTGTATTTATCTCTGTTATTAATTTAACTCATTAATAAGGAATGAACTTTTTCCCAGTTTGTTTTGGCACTTTGAATTATCAACTCATCTGTTAAACTGGTAAGAAATCTACTATTTGTGGATTCCCTTATATATGACTTGACAATTTTATCTTGAGAATTTTATAGTTTCTTCCACATTGACAGTATGGCAATAAAGTACCTCAGAAGTGACTGCCTCAAATTGAGTGCTCTTGAAGGTGTTTGCATTGCCTGGATCTGGGTATCCATGTCTATGACTTCGTTTTCTTTTCTTTTCCTTTTTTTTTTTTTTTTTTTTTTTTTTTTTTTTTTTTTTTTTTTTTTTTTTTTTT
>PVJA010008326.1:0-64860 GCA_004027025.1 Myocastor coypus
TAAACTTAAATTTTTATTTTTTAAAGAGAATAAAAAATGGTAAAAAGAAAAGACATTACAAACAATGCAGAATTTCACTACATAAAATAATAGGAATTCAACAATGGTTGTTACATTGCATATTGTTGTCTTCAAAGTAGTTGTTTACATTACTAGAAATAAGTGTATAAAATTGGTCCAAAAGTTATAAAAAATTAAAAAGAAAAAAAATTTTTAAATTTTTAATATGTAGTGAATGTTTAGAATAAATGTCAACATTTTCAACATAACTGTTTATATGCTTATAACTAATAGCCGAAATAAATTCCTCTGTGGACTGCAATGAAAATACAAACAAAAGTCTACCACAAGAATAATTTTTACTTCAATTATCATATCTAAGGCAGTTTTCACACATGAAAATGGCACGTTCCATACACAAATGTTGCTTACACTGACAGCACAGGTATTTTGTTTTCCTATCTTTGGTAAGACATACTTGACATCTTGCTATCTGTCTGTGTTCCTAGGAAGTACTTATGACATTTCACCTGTCTGCTTTTCAGCGATCTGCTCCAGAATTCTTTTGAGGAGTTCTTTGGGTAGATACTGTTCCTCTGCTGTAATTCATCATTTAACAATTCTAGTCCAAATCCTTTAAGAAAATTTCTCCATGATATTTTGTGCTTGTTACTTTCTTTGTCAAGTATGATACTGTTTATGCCTGATATGTTTAGGATTGAGTAAAACAACCATTGGCCAACGCTTTGCAATTCAAGTGACATCGTAATTGCTGCATAATTTGTCAACATCTACTCCATCTTTTGTTGTTATAAAATATGACTATTTCTGGCTTCATATGTGTTGAGGATTCACTGGAAATCTTTATTTTTTGTGACAGGGCCTCAGCATGCAGTCCAGGTTAGCCTGGAACTCACCAGGTAGCATAGACTGACCTAGATCTCACAGTAATCCTGCCTCAGCCTTCCAAGTGCTGGGACTACAGCATACGCTACCACCACCCAGCTTCACTAATGTTCACAGCATCAGCACTACTTTGCTTTTCTTTACTATATGGGAAGCCAATGTTAAGTCTTTCTGAAGTCCAAGGATTATACTATACATTTCTCCATTGTGAACCTGCAACATTTTATCAGGAATCTCAGGTTTGTTATTGCAAGCAAAGTTTGCAAAGTTCATGTAATGGTCAACTGGTCTTTGTTTCTGTTTTATTTATTTGTTTGTTTGTTTTGTTTTTTGATGGTACCAGGGATTGAATTCAGGACCTTGTGCTTGCCAGGCAAGCACTTATTCCACTGAGCTATCTCCCCAGCCCTGCAACTGGCCTTCTTTAAGCAACCATAACATCACTGGGTAATTAGTGAACTAGCTGTCCAATGTGACATTTGGTTTACTTGTTGAAATAAGAAATAAAAACCTGGTAGCTGAGTTCCAGGATAAATTTTTAAATTCAATGTTTAAAATGTCTTTGCACCCACCAGGGCATAAATTTTTATACCTTATTTGGAAGGTTTATTTGACATAAGTTGTCAAAAGCTTCACAACCACAAAATGATGCAAGCTGCTGGTTACTTGTCATGTAGTCAGACAGTGTATGAATGGCTTCGCAGGACAACACAAAGCTTTCCAAAAATGAATGAGAAGCGGCCAAACTATTGAAGTTTTTCTTTCTTAGGTAATTTTGAAGGAAACCAAATTTCTTGAATGTCATTACTGTTCTAAAAATCTCAAGGCTACATTTGCCATTGCTCCATAAATCCTTTAGAATTTGATCCTTTACAATGAAGAAGTCGTGCTACAGTGGTTGTTAGTTCAGATAGTGAGGTCTCACGATCAAAAAATTGTTTTCTGAGTATTACTCTGGATATATATAAGAATATTTTCTTGTATTTCATTATTAGTGTGTTTCAAAACATATTGCAAGGGCCAGGGAGATAGTTCAGCAGCATAAGGGCCTGTCTGGTAAGCATGAGGTCCAGAGTTCAATCCCTGATAGAAAGAAAGAAAGAAAGAAAGAAAGAGAAAAGAACAGACCAGAACAAAACATCTTGCAGGATATCACTCATTAGAAATAGCTGCCAGCATCCAATCATTTTCTGACCTAGTTCTAACTCGGATTGTTCAGGTTTATCTGACCATCTCATAGTATTTTGACGAGTCAAGCACTTATTTCCATTATTGTATTCATCTGGATAGAGGTCTTCATTCTACACTTCTCTGTCATAACTTGCTCCCTCTCACTGCCACAACTTCCAGTACTCACTTTCAACCTCCTCCCTAAGTTGGAAAAGAAGATTTTCATATGATATTGCACTGAATTGGGCTAATTCTATAAGACAAAAAAAAAGGAGCAAGTGATTAAAAATGTATAAATGCACAAAAGTGTAATATGGTGCATAACATAGGTAACACTCACCCATTTACACATTGGAAATATGTGCACAAACTCTGACATTTGCTGTATCAAGTGTGTAAATACAAAGGTCCTGAGTTTGAATCCCGGTACCAAAAAACAAAACAAAAACAAACAAAACACCATAATTGATTCTGTCATAATCTATGGGACTAGATCCCATAGTCTGAGATTCTGGGGGATTCATTCAAACAGATGAAGACTCTTTTTTTTTTTTTTTTTTTTGGACAGGTGATGGCTCCTTTATCTAGCACTGTGGGTTCAACAGCACTGTCAGCACAAAAGGAAGGTCAGGAGAGGTGGGGGTGGGGGGCACCAGAAGGGTGCAGGGAGCTGGGGCACAAAGCACAGACCCCAGTCTGTCCCTCTGCCGCTCTCCCCTAGGAACCCTGCACGGGGGTTGGAGGCCAAGGACAAAGCAGCACCGAGGATGTGGAGTGAAAGAGCAAAGCCTCCCAGGAACAAGAGGCTGAGGCAGGAAGATGACAAGGTTAAACCCAACCTGGGCAACTCAGCAAGACTGAGCATCAAAAAATACAAAGGGATGGAGGATGGAACTCACGGTAAAAGGCCTGGGTTCAATTCCCAGTACCATTAAGAAAAAACAGGGCTGGACAGGGCTGGGCAGATAACTCAGGGGCACATGTGCCTGCCTGGTAAGCACAAGGTCTTGAGTTTGATTGCTGATACCAAAACAAAAGAGAGAGAGAGAGAGAGAGAGAGAGAGAGAAAGCAGGCCTAGCCCAGCCCATCTGACTCTTGCTACACACTCCATGATGTAGCAGAGCTGAGGGCCCCTGGGCCTGCACAGGTGGGGGCCATGGGACTCTGGCCACTCGGTCACTTAGGCGTCATGAGTCAGGGAATGCAGTGGCACTGTGTGCACAGAGGCCTTGCTAGCCCCCAGAACTCTGTGGGTAGGTACCCAGCCCCCAACACCAGGGCAGGGACAGATTCTACCACATTTGCGGAGTGTGCTGAGGCCTCCTCTGCCTGCCTGCTTGCAGTTCTGCGATCCCTGTGGATGAGGTGGGGTGGGGAGGTCAGGCACTGTTGTCACTGTCCTCGCTGTCCCCATAGGCCCCCAGCTGGCTCAAGGAGGAAGTGCCAGGTGGCTGTGGTGAGGGGCGAGCAGCCTCTCTGTCCTCTCTGGCTCTTGAGGCTGGAAGAGCCTGACCCAGCAAGGCACCAGTGCTCTCTGCTTCTGTCTTTGTCTTCTTCACCACCACCAGGCCAGAGAGCTGCGACCTGCTGCCCATGCCCTCTGCCTTCCTTTTGGACTTTGGGGCCTCGTGCAGGATGGCGGTGGGCTGGGGCCGCAGGGCAGGTGGGGCGGGGGCAGCCTCATCCTCGGAGTCGGAGTCCTCCAGGAGCCTTCGCTTCTGAGCCTCCTCCAGAAGCGCCGCGGTCTCACGCTCGTCTTCCTCTTGCTGCTGCCGCTGCAGCTCCTCCTCTGACAGCCGGTGCTGCCGCAGCATGGCCTCAAAGCCCACGTGCGTGCGCTTGCCGCTGGTTCAGGTCCTTGAGCTCCTGCAGGTTCTCCAGCACCTCCATCTCCAGCTTTGAGTCTTCCGTGCGGTTTTCCAGCACCTTCATAGGGTTGTTCAGCTCCTCATCCTCCCGCTCCTTCTGCACCCGCTTCTCCTCCTCCTCCAGCAGCGTCTTGGCCTGGAATTTCCGTGTGGCGCCATGCTCCATGGTGTAGTCTGTGTTCTCAGGGTCTGTTTTGAATGTGATCTCTGCCAGGCAGCGTGTGCATTTTATGTAGAAGCGGAAGATGGGCAGGCCCAGATACACCTCTTCCTGCACTGTCTCCTTGCGGGCGTTGAATTTCTTCCCCTTGTAGATGTACTCCCCACACGTCTTACACCTCATGTTGAAGGGGGCCATCAGCCGCACCACATACTGCCGGTCCTTGGGGAGCTTGAGCTTGGGGATCTTCGAGGGGTCAAAGTCTGGCGGGTAGTATTTATTTAAAACTTTCCGTTCCGACATCTTCGCTTCCTACTGTTCTCACAGCTCCGGAAAACCGATTAGGTATCTACCAAGTTTTTCTGGTAGTGCACCATACTTCCCCCTTTGTTTGTTTATTCACTAATTTTTATGGCCGGCTCAGCCCGCCCCAAGAGCAGGGCTGGTGCAGCATGTGGTGCCGGGGATCGAACCGCGGTCCCTGAAGCTGCCCAAGCTTTCCCAAGCAGGCGCTTTAGACCACTGAGCCATCCCGCCAGGCCCCAGATGAAGACTTGCTCAGTTGCCGACCCAGAACACACTCCCCCACCACTTGGTGCAGCTGTGCGGTTGGTATCTGGTCTTCCCCCTGGAAGGTGAGCTTCATAAAACAGGGGTAGCAGGGGCAATTGAGATCACTAGGTAGGATTAGATTAGGGAACTGGGCCCTTTAAGAAGTACAAAGGAAATGGCCTCTGCATTTCAGCAGGCAGCTGTCCCCAACAGACTGGTTTTGAGGCCTGCTTCTTCCTAGTTACAGGAGCTGAGAGGCTATGGTTTGATACTGTCTTCTGTGTAGTGACACTGTCGCACATAAGCCCCTCTCTAAGTAGGTTATTTCTCCCCTCAAAATTCCCCTAATTAGCGGACTGGGGAGATAGCTCAGTAGAATAAGTGCTTGCCTAGCAAACACAAGGACCTGAGTTCAATCTTAGGTCCTGGAAAAAAAAAAAAAAAAATTCCCTAATTAGACCACCAAACCTAGCAACAAGTCCAATAACCAATTAAGTAGTGACCCTCAGAGGTAGTGGAGACAGCCCCTACCCCATAAAGCAGGCCCAAAGTCCCAGATGCAGTGATGTCTCTGCTCTGAGCATCACCACTCGTCCCCTCAGCATGCCTTTGTGCTGCTTCTTGAAATACCTGCAGTCATAATTTTGCTTTGCACTGGTCTCTTTTTCCTCTTGCTCTTTCTGTGTCAGAGAGAAAGACAAGCCCAGCAAAGGTGAGTCTGGGGACACCAAACTCCAGACCCACATGATGTAACAGAATTGATAGTATCTTTCTGCACATCATTAAATTCCCTGGGGACCAAGAGTTTCCAACAGCAGGGAGAGCTAGGAGAGGTACAGAAAAAAAATTAAAGTGCATTATGTACACTACTGTCTTAGTTACTCTTCTCTCCTTGCTGGGACAAATACCCGACACCCAAAAGGAAGGAAGGAAAGGTTATTTAGCTCACAGTTACTGGAGATTTCAGTTCATGTTCAGCCAGCTCCAAGGCTGAGTGGCACATGGCAGAGAGCAGCAGTTCATGGCGGCAAAACAGCAACAATCACAACAGAGGCAACTGACCAACCAGGGTGGTAGAGAGCAACAGCACTAGTCTGTCTCTCTGTCTCTCATTTTATTTTATTTTATTTTATTTTATTTTATTTTATTTTTTTTTTTTTTTTTGTCTTTTTGAGACAGGATCTCAGTATGTAGTTCAGGCTGGCCTTGAGCTCACTTTTGTAGCCGAGGCTGGTCTCGAACTCACACTGATCCTCCTGCCTCAGCCTCCCGAGTGCTGGGATTACAGGCGTGCGCCACCACGCCCGGCTTGTCTCTCATTTTAAATTACATCAGGCTCTCTGCCTTAGCCTATCATCTCAGGCCACACCCATAGTCTCAGCAGTACTCCAACCATAATCCCAACAGTGGTAAAACACGCAATCCCAGTAGATCATCATTCAAGTCTCAAACTCTAGAAGTCCCCGCCCATGATTGCATGAGGCTTTGGGGGGACAATTAGACATAAACCCTAACAACTACCAACTCCAAATGATAAATATAATCATGCATTGCAAACACGTAAAATAAAAAAAATTAAATCCCCTGGGTCTACAATAATACCAAATGACCAGTAATCATATATTTTAATGAACTCTATATATTTAAAATCACAACAAAGAGAGTAGATTATGCTTTACAAAGAACTCTCAGCTGGGCATGATGGAGCATACTGGTCTTCCCGACACTCTAGGAAGCCGAAGCAAGTGCACTGAAAGTCCGAGCTCAGCTTGGACAATTTAGCAACTTAGTGGCACCTTGTGTCAAAATTTAAAGTAAACAATCATCTATAAGGGCTGAGGATATAGTTCAGCACAAAGGCCCTCTGTTCCATCTGCAATACTGGAAATAAATAAAAATAAAAACAAACAAAAATACTGTCAAAGCTGATTTGTCCCAATGTAGGTAGTTGAGTAGAACTTGGAAAATTTTCTCTTTCTCTGCATGTCATAAGAGCTGTAACTTGAGAGCCACGGCTCAGACTGCTCATTACTGACCAACATGAGCTCCCTCTCCTTTGTAAAAGAACTCTAATCTCAACTGAGCACTTTGCCACTCTGAATGAAGACTTCAAATCTTAGCTGCCCTTGGACTGAGATGATCACATGACTAAGCTGTACTCAATGACAAAAGGAAGGCGTTATGCAAAACTAAGACAGCACCTCCCCCCAAAGCGGAAAAGCCCTATTTTGCCTTTGTATTTTCTTCCTTCTTCTAGGTTTACACAAGGTGGCTGGCACTTCAGCAGTGGTCTTGAGCCAGGAGATAACCTAGAGAATAAATGAAGCAGCTAGATGTAGTGGTGCATGCCTATAATCCTAGCAATCAGAAGGCTGAGGCAACAGAGTCATACTGCCATCAGTTTGAGGCCAGACTATGCTACCTAGTAAGACCCTATCCCAAAACACAATGAAAATTAAATAGAAATTAAAAAATAAAATGATGGAATCTGGGAAGATAGCTCAGTGGAATAATTGCTTGTCTGGAAAGCCCAAGGTCCTGAATTCAACTCCTGGTACCACCAAAAACGTAAAATAAAAAAATAAGAAATTTTAAAACTAAAAAATAAAGTAAGAAATGTAAACTGAAAAGAAAGCCCATAAAAATAATAAAATAAAAAATAAAATGATGAAGCAGACAGACAGAAGGGGCCAGTGCCCGTGGTGACCACAAAGCAGCATGGACATCCTGGGCCCTAGTGGGTACCTTAGACCTCTCTTGGCATGTCTCTTCTGCAGGAAGTCAAACACCATCCCCACCACATCTGTCAGGCAGACCTAAGCTGTGCAAGTAAAGACCAGCGCAAAATGTCTCTAAACACGCTTTTCCTTGAGGCTTACAAATGAGGGGAGCAGCTGAGCCCTCCTATTTTTGTAAAGTTGGTTCACTTGGACTTTCTGGCACTGGCAAAGAGATGTCTGGGATAATATATCGAGACTAGCCTAGCAGTACAGATGTGAAGAGAGAGTCAAGCTTTGTTATTAACTTAAAATGCAATCAAGCAACAAATGTTTATAGAGCACTTACAAGGTTTGCTCTATTCTAGGACTTTATTTACTTTACCTTATAATGTTGTCTCTTTACATTCTCCCCAATAAACCTACAAATCAGGAGACACTGATTATGCCCATTTTGCAGATTAGGGAACCGAAGCACATACAGGTAGCCGGTCCAAGATCGCACAAGTCATGTGCATGTAATTTAAACACAGATGAGGTGCAGAGATATAGCTGCTGTAGTCAGCTTCCCACTCTTGGAATGAAATAGCACACAGATTAAAGAAGCAAGCATCACATGGCTCATGGCTTCAGGGCTTCAGCTGACGGTCAGCTGGCTGACCATGTGGAAGTGCTTGATGGAGGAAAGTTTCTCAACCTACCACAGTCAGAAGCCCAAAGGGTGAGAACAAGTCAATGAGACAGGAAGGAGCCAGTGACAGGACACTCCAGAAGGAGCACCCCTAGAACTGACTACCCATTCAGCTCTAAGTCCAGGAGGGCTGCTGCTCTAGTGAGGTCAGTGCCTGCATGATCCAACATATGAAAGCCCCACCAATGAGTACAGGAGACTTCCAGGGCATTTTAGGTCCAAACCTTAACAAGAGACGACCCAGATTCCCATTTCCCTTGATCTGAGCAAAGCCTGAGACTTTGGTTTGGATTTTTTGTGCAGGGATGGGGTGACACCAGGAAGCACACACAGGGGGCAGGAAGAATGGGACAGGGATGTGTTAGTATAGCAACCTGCTAGTGATTACAGTTTCTGAGAAGGCTTCAGAATCTTCCAAATGACCTCCACACCTCTGCAGATGGTCCTCTGTCTTTCTGACAGAAGAGGACAGGGATGCAGGGACAAATTCCTGTTCCCAAGGTGAATATGCCAGCACCTCTGCCTTGAGCCTGAGTATGGGCAAGGGCCCCACAGGAACATGTGGCAAAAGACACAAGAAGCTCAGCTGCAAGTTGGCTGAACCAGAGAGTCTGAGCTCACACAAGCTTCCCATCACAATAGTCACAGAAGACACTCAAGGGACCCAGGAGAGTTTACACCTACAGTCAAACCTCCAGCCCTCATCAGCAAACCACAGTCACTCAGGTATCTGCCATTACTTAACCCATAGGTGATTACTTAACCTCCTCCCAGGTGGTGTGGAGGAGGTAGACCTCCAGAGCATGGCTGGTCAGTCCCCTCAGGTCACTGCAGTGACAGTTCCAATACCCATTCTTATGAGGCTGAATGCAGAGATATCCCTGGAGAACATTACTCATCCCGTGTCTCATTATGACTCAAGCCAGCCCCATCAGACCAAGTAGAGAAAGAATTCAATGTCATCAATACAAAGTACAGATCCTCTCTTCCCTGTGAGCAAAGAGAAGGCTGAATCAGCTGGCGCTAGCAGTCCTCTTGTGCCTATGAATAGAAGCAACAGAAGTGCAAAGCCACCTCAAAAGCCAATGAGGGAATGGCTCAATGGGCAGTGAAGATGTGAAAGAGAGAAATAAACTTTCAGGGCGAATGAAAAACAGGAGTTTAGGGGCCATTGAGGGGAGTGAGAAAAAGTGGAGAGGAAGAAAGGGAGTATTAGGCAGGTGGTTAGACATTAGTCTACCAAAGTAGTCTGCCTTGCCAGTTAACAAAGAGACAAAGATGTCAATGTGTCATATGTTTATAATCATTTCTTAGGTCTCAGACCCAAAGTGGTCCCTCACTGCAGTGACATCTTAAGATCACTCTCTCAGTTACTCTTCTGTCACTGCTGGGATGAATACCAGATACCCAAAATAAAGGAAGGAAAGGTTTATTTAGCTCACAGTTATTGGAGGTTTCAGTCCATACTCGGCTGGCTCCGAGTCAGAGGGCCACATGGCACAGAGCGGCAGTTCATGGCGGTGGAACAGCAACAATGGCAACAGAGAAAGAGAGTCTATCTCTCTGTCTCACTTATATTACATTCAGGCTATCAGCCCCAGGCTGGGTGTAGTACTCACACCCATAATTCCAGCAGTACTAAGACCTACAATCCCAGTGGATCACCCATAATCTCAGTAGATCATGAGTTAACCTCAAACTCTAGAAGTCCCTGCCTCATGACTGCATGAGGCTTTGGGGGTACAACTAGACACAAACCATAACATTCCACCCTGGATCCCCCAAAGTCTCATGCCCATCCCTTTGTACAAAAGACATTTTAGTCTCTAAGAGTTGCCAAAGTCCCAACAGTTTCAGCACTGCTGAAAAGTACAAGTCCCAAACCTCCTCCAAGTTCAAAGGCAAACTCTTAACTGTGTGCCCTTGTACAAGAGAAAAGTCAAAACACATCTAACATTCAAAGGCACAAGATAAACATTACTATTCCCAAAGTTGCAAACAACAGGGGAATACAAAACACTGGTACCAACGCAAGTTCAAAATCCAGCAGGGCAAACATTAAATCCCATAGTTCCAACTGGAACATCTGAAGCAGTCTTCACTGAGTTGTGAGCCCCAAAGGCCTTACATGGCTCTGCCCCTAAGGCACACTTTGTGGTAGCGTCCATGGCTTCCCTCTTAGGCCGGTTTTGCTACCTCTTTGCAGTTTACCTTAGACAAGCTACATTTCTGACTTTTCCAAATTTCTGGAGTTTTCACTGAATTGGCTTCTCACTCTCTGCTTCACACACTGCCCTCTTAGGAGCACACTGCCTTCTTAACCTCACAACTCCTGCATCCTCAGTGCACTTAAAACCAATGCCACATGGATGATGCCAAGGTCTGATGCCAGATGGAGCAGTAGCCAGGCTTTTTTCTCTCTTGGCTATAGGGGTCAAGTGCCTGGATTGATGAAGAAATTGACACTGATTCCGAGGAACAAATTCTCCATGCTGGTGTCATTTTGGTACCTGGTGTGACCAGTGCTGCCATTATGGAACATGGGGCTCAGCAGCTTCTTTCTCAAGGCAAAGTCCTTGACTTTTGCATTGCTGAGACTGCAAAGGGTAGAGACCTGCCACCTCCTATAATGCTCTCAGGCCATCTATCCTATTCTCTGGCTCATTCTTGGCCATGAAGATCCTCTCAGCTCTGTCTTTGCATTCCACAGTGCTCCTGGTGCTTCCTTTCTGGTCAAGCTCACTTTTTTTATGAGAAGAATAGATTTATTGAGGGAAAGAAAGCTCCTGTCTGAGAGAGGGACAGGAGAGGGGTCCCGAGTGGGTGTCCCCCAAGCTCAGAACATTTAAAATCATCCTGCTTGGCTCTTTGCTCTTGATTTTCAACATAAATCTGGCTAAAGCCACCAATAACAACCATGCCACCACCCCAATAGTTTGCTGCTTTGAAATATCTGAAAGATTAATCAGTTTGCCATGCGTAATCTCAGTGTTAGGCAAAATCTCTAGGCACAAGCAAAATTCAGATAGACTTTCAGCCAAGCTATAGCACAAATCATCTGAAATCCAACAACTAATACAGTCCTTCTTCACAGTGGAAACTTCCTCAGCCTGGACTTTATAAGCAGACTTCTTGACAGTCTTCTGGTCTGAGCTCTGACAAGCATCTCCCCTATAGAACAGCTGAAGCTGTTCCAGCTCTTCACAAGTAGACCACCTCTCCAAACATTTCCTATGTCTTCCCATAAGCCATTCCAAAAATTTGTAATCCACATGGTCAGGCTTAGTCACAGCAATGACCCCACTCCTGCAGTACTAAATTCTGTCTCAGTTACTCTTCTCTCATCGCTGAGACAAACACCTAACACCCAAAGTGAAGGAAACAAAGGTTTATTTAGCTCACAGTTACTAGAGGTTTCAGATCATACTCAGTGCTCCAAGGCAGAGGAGCATGGCAGAGAGTAGTAGTTCATGGTGGTGGAACAGCAACAATGGCAACAGAGAGTCTGTCTCTCTGTCTCTCTTATATTACATTCAAGCTCCCTGCCCCAGGTTGGGTGTAGCACTTGTACCCATAATCCAACAGTACTAAAACCTCTAACCCCAGTGATCACTCATAATCCCAGTGGATCATGAGTTAATCTGAAATTCTAAAAGTCTCTTCCCCATGACTGCATGAGGCTTTGGGGGGACAACTAGACACAAACATAACAGTCATATATCATCTACATTCTGGGCCATCTGGACATGGAGCGCCAGAATGAGATACACAACATTTCTGGCTGCCATAGCCTATAGCTAGCCTACTATCATAGCTAACCAGTGAGGGGAAGGAATCAGTAACTAAACACCCAGGTCCTGTTCCCCAGAGGGACAAATGGAGGTGTGCAATGGTTCTTCAGCATGGCGCCTGTAGGAATGAGCCCAACCTGCCCACCAAGTTACTTCAGCATCAGGTCTTGGTGGCATGCTCCCCTCCCCAGCATTTCCTGGGTCCCCTCTTGCAGTAGATGACCACAGTGTCACAACAGCATCTTCCACCTGATGTACTCAGGACTTTCCTGCTCCTCCCACCAGAAATGGCACCTACTGTATGTCCCCTCCTTTGGAGGGCTGTAACAGCTCCCCAAAATAGGAGGTTGTAGAAAAGATGCTGTATGGTCTCCAAACCTGGCTGGGAACAGACTCGGGAGCTTCTACTGTGTGCTCTCTCAGGTCACCTGTTTTAAGAAGCCAGCAGCCATGCTGCAAGGAGCCCCTGCCCTGAGAGAGATGGTGTGCTGCTATCCTGGCTGCTGAGCCAAAGTGATGCTCTGGGCCATAGGCAGGAGCATCCACCTGATATGGAAAGACTCCTGCAGATGAGTCCAGCTCCAGCCAGCAAGTTACCCCACAGCTGACGCCCCAGACACTGGAGGAGACCAGCATACCCACTGTGGGCCACTGTGATGCCCCAGTTGCTAACCCACAGAGTCTGAGAGCATACTGAAATGGCCATTTGATGCTGGAGTGATTTCATCCACAGCACTTAACAACTGAAGCACCCAAGTAACTATCTGCATCAAGTCTTGACTGGGGGTCATTTCAGAGAATCCACGCTAGAAGGATAGCATCATCAGGAGACCTCAGAGTTGCTTTGGCTTCTGGTTCCAGCTGTACAAATAAACACAAGAGGCCTGAGGAGGCAGCCAACCTCATCCCAAGCCAAGGCTTACATCTGGTCTCACAGTTTGGGGGAGAGCTGCACTAGCAGTGAGACTGCTGATTGGCCACACCTGGACAGGGACAGGACAGCCTGCAACCATGGTCCTGAGTGGCAGAGCGAGGCTCTCACCAGAGACAAAGGTTGCTGTGACCTCAGTCCTGTTCAGAGCTCAGGGCCCAGGTCTATACCCTCCAGTGAGGAAAGCCCTCCTAGGTCCAAAGGCGAGCATCAATCAAGCTAAACGGACAATGGTAATTCCACTCTTTTTGCCAGGATTGGTTTAGGCATGTGTTATGGTTTATGTTTAGTTGTTCCCCCAAAGCCTCACGCAATCATGGGGTGGGGACTTCTAGGGTTTGAGACTTGACACATGATCCACTGGGATTATGTGTTTTAGTACTGATGGGATTCTGGGTCTGAGTACTGCTGGGATTATGGCTGTGGCCTAGGCTGGATAGGCTAAGGCAGAGAGCCTGAATGGAATATAAAGAGAGAAAGAGAGACAGACTCTCGCTGTTGCTCTGCTGCCCTGATTGGTTGGCTGCCTCTGTCACCATGTTGTTGCTGTTGCACCACCATGAACTGGATGCTCTCGGCCCTGTTCCACTCAGCCTTGGGCCAGCTGAATATGGACTGAAACCTCCAGTAGCTGTGAGCTAAATAAACTTTTTCTTCCTTCATTTTGAGTGTCTAGTATTTGTCCCAGCAATGAGTAAAAAGTAACTAAGACAGCATGGATGTGATAAAACTCTTGTTCCTGGTGGGGCAAGGGTTGGGGAAAATAAATGAACAGTGACTTTTCTTAAAAAAGAAGCACAGAGGGATGTCCTCACTTCTTCTGAATGTGGTTATGTAGTGATGTGGTACTCCAGGTTATAGCAGCCACACTGGCACCATGAGGAGGAAGCCTGAGGAGGGCAGCAGTGGAACATGGGCAGAGCCTGGGTCTTTGATGCCATTTATTCCGTGTCCTCTTTACTAACCTTGGATGTACCTACTTTGTCAGTGTGAGTGGGACCACAGGTATCAACTCAAGTGCCCAACACCAGGGGCAGGGCCTCACTGGGCAAGGCTTATGAAAGAGGTCACATTTCATTTTCCCACTCCAGAGCTGCAGTCCTGTCAGGATTGAGTGTGCTGGCTTTCTGAAACAAAGTGCAATTTAGGAGCTCACAGGGATTGTTAGGAAACTGCAGCAAGGTCAAGGTCCAGTCCTTAAAGACATTAGCATCCTAACGTTTGGCCTTCCCCAGCAAGGGAAGCCCTGCAGACCAGAGGTTTACCTGTCCCTGGTTCACGTGGTACTCCGGTGTCAGCAGTCCCTTCATCTCACAGATGGGCTACAAAGAGGGGGCCCCTGTCCTTGTACCCTGCCCACCCCGGCCACCTCTGGCATCCCAGGCTAACCCTCTAAGGAGAGGGAGGACAACCCAAACCAGACTCAACGGCTGTCCCCTTCCGGCCTAGCTGTGGACACTCAGCAGCGCTGGAGGTGTGCACTGAAAGGACCTGACCTTCACCTTCTGCCAACCGTCCTTGGGCACAGGGTTTAGGAGCTGAAACTGCTTCCCAGTGGGGCTGCAACACTGCCATGGGACAGTGTGTGACCTCAGAGCAGTCACACACATTGTCAGCACTCTGACGCAGGTACTGGCTGCTGAACTCGGGGCCAGCACCATGGGTTGGGTAGGCGGCACTTAGAGTGAAATCCCGAGCCAGGCTGGATTGAAATCCTGGCCTAGACACTTCCTAGCTCCATGATACTGATTAAGTTACCTAAACTTCTCTCTGCCTGTTTCCTCGTCTGCAAAATGAGACTAACAATCCCCTAAAGCCCACACCAGGTCGCTACGATCAGGTCACTCTTGCTATTCCCTGGGCTCGCACCCAGGGGCTCAGGTGGCAGTTCAGCGGCTTTCGCCAACTCATCCTAGCTCGGCAGGTCCGGCCGCCCCACCCCACTGGCCCGCAGGCTGATTCACCACGCGGGGCGGTCCCTGCCGCTCATCCTGCGTCAGGCCGGGCGCGTCCACTCCCGGAGGGCAAAGAGGAGAGCCGGTACGGCGGGCACCTCCCAGCGGACTCCGCGGCCCGGGCTGCACCAAGGCGGCGCAGAGACGCGCGCGGTATGCTCCCCCGGCGGCCTTGCAGAATGGTACGGCCCGGCGGGGTAAAGCCGGGGACGCGGAGGGTCGCCGTTTCAACTAGATGGGGCTGCGAGCAGGTGGGGCGTCGGGCCGCGCCGGCCGGGGATCGCCCGAGGGGCCCGGGGCGAGCAGCGGCGCTCAGGGTGGCAGCATCCACTCGGGCTGCATCGCTGCGGTACACAATGTGCCCATGAGCGTGCTTATCCGGCCGCTGCCGTCGGTGCTGGATCCGGCCAAGGTGCAGAGCCTGGTGGATGCGATCCGGGTGAGACCCAGGGACGAGTCGGCTATACGGAGGGCCTGGGGGGAGGGGGAGGTTCCGGGCTCCAGGGAGGCCGCTTGGGCTTTGGGACCTGGAGCAAGTGTGTGACCTCTCTGGGCCAAGACCCGCTCTTGAACAAGGAGGGACTAGGCCTAGAAAATTAAAGTAAGGATTTCTAAACTACTGTGGCGGCCCGGGGCTGTTTAGGTCCCTTAGCTTCTTGCGCTGCCCTGTGAGGCACACACTACCCCTCTTACAGGCAAGAAGCTCAGGCACAGGAAGATTTAGGCACACTGGTCAAGGTCAAGCACACGCACGGCCCCAGTGCCCGGCATCATGGCCACCATACCATCCAAAGATGAGCAGTGTGGTCCATGGCCATCAGGAGCAGGAACCTGAGTGTCCTGTCTGCTGGGAGGGCCTTGCTGAACCAGAAATAGGAAAGAACAAGGGTCAGCCCAGTCACAGAGGGAGGGTGCTGAAGAGTGCCCAAGTGCTCCTGGCAGGAACTAGGCGTGAGGGACACAAGGAGTATGTGTTGGCCTGCCTGCTTCCTGTCCCCTTCTTGGCAGGTGAGTATGAGAGAGGACTAACCCTCTCTGAGCATCCGTGCAGCCAGCTGGTATCCTTCGGCCCTAGAGGTTAGTACCCCCATCTCCTGTCACCACCTCCCCAGATAGCCAGAGCCCTGACCCTTGGTGCTAGAGCCCTAGCCTGGAGAGTTCCCCTCAGACCACTCCAGGGAATCTACTAGATAGCGCTTACAGCCTTCCTGCATTTACTTGTGTGTCTCACTGCTTTAGTGTCTGTGTCTGGTAGGCCCCACTCACGTGGGGCCCTGGCCATCTTGCTGCTGCTCTTTGAGGGAGGACCCTCTAGCCCCATATGCACTCCGCCACTGGGCCTCTGCACAGACTCCTCTACCCCTGGCCAGCCTCAGTGGTCTCTCTGTGGTGTCTAACTCCCTCTTGGTCTTTCTTTCTCAGTATCAGCCTCTCCTGCTCACCCTAGCAGGTAAGGGGTTTCCAGTGAGCCACCCCACTGGGCTTTGATGGCCTTTGTAGGCACCTGTCTCCCATGCTGGAACCATAGGATCTGAGCAGCAAAGACCAGATCTGCCTTGCTCACTTGCTATCTGGAGCCATATTTATGGCCACAAACTTTATGGCTTCAAGCCAAGCATGGTGACACACACCTGCAATCCCAGCACTCAGAAGGAGCACTGTGAGTTCAAGGCCAGCCTGAGCTACATAATGAGTTCAAGGGCAGCCTTAAGTAAATAGTGAGACCTTGTCTCAAAAAAAAAAAAAAAGATATCATGGCTTCAAACAGCACAAATGAATTATTGTATAGTATAATGGGGCAGAAGTGGACCTTACTGGCCTAAAAAGCAGTCAATAGGGCCACACTGTTTTCCCAAAGGTCCTAAGAGACCCTGTCCCAGCCTTTCCCAGGGCCCCATACCACCCTCCTGGTTCATGGCATCTTTCTTATCTCAGGCCAACAGCAACAGCTTAGATCCTTCTCGACTCATGACATCTGATATCTGACCTCTTCCCCTCCCAGTTCTGCTTTTAACAGCCCTGGGGATAGCATTCAACCAGTCTTCCTGCTTCAGAATCTACCTACAGAACCCTTGCTGTGTGACATAGCCTCTAAGGATCAGGGCACGGACATCTTTGGAGGTCATTACTGCCCCCCATCCTGCTTTACACCCTAGGCCACACACACCTTCCAACTCACCAGCCACCCTTCTGCTGTCCTGCAGGAGGTCTGGTTCCCATTTGGTGGATGAGCAGTTGCTGTGTGGAGAGGGTAGGATGGCACACAGAGCCCCCTGCCCTGGTCGGCTAGGTTCCAGAGTCCTGACTGGTGACTCCTGGGCCTGACTGTTGAATAAGTAGCTGTGCAACATCTGGGTTAATGAACCTATCAGAGTAGCTTTCCCCGAGACCCTGAACAGACGGCCTCCTGGGCCTTCTAGGCCATCTACGCATAGCACACTTGTAAGGTCTCTCCAGCATGCCTAGCCTTTCCCTACCATGAGGACAACTCTCCTCCACCTGGCGGCTGGAACTCTGCTAAGAAGTGACCTGAGATTCCCCCTTCCACCAGAGCCCTCTGATCTGCCTCCTAAACCTGTGCCAACCTGTGTGCCCCTCTCTGTCCTGGCCACACCAGCATGTGGGCTGCATCTTCTGCAGACATGTAGAGGCCTGGCTCCTGCCCACGTCTACCCTGCACGCTGTTCTCCTGGCACATTTCTAGAATGGTGCTTAACTGCGCCAACTGCTGGATGCTCTAGGCAGAGCCCTGCTCTAAGAAGCAAACGTGCTGCATCAGGCTCATGCAACATTTCTGTCCTCTCCTACTCCTCCAGCCCCAAGTTCCATGGTCTCACTGACCTCCTCCTTGTCCCTCCAGCACTGTGGGCTGCACTCACTTCAGGGCCTTTGCACTGGCTGTTCCCTCTGCCTCCAGGCTCTTCTCCTGGGTAATACAGGCAGATGTTACTGGACTTGTCCCCTGTGCCAAGCATTGCTGGAAGCACTTTGACTCAGTTATCCCAGTGGCCCTATGAGGTGGGTCTGTTGTCTTCATCCCCCTTTAGTAAATGGGGTAACTGAGGTTAACTGTACAAGTTCATACACCTGGTGAGTGGCACAGTGAGATTTGTACCAAGGCAACCAGACCCTAAATCTGTACCATATCTCTAACTCCTCGCATGGATCTCTGCTTCCTTGTCACCTCAGAGAACCCTCAGATCCTGCTCACGTCACTTGGGTTACTGTCCTCAGAGCATTTGTCACTCTGCCATTTACATCCCATCCACCCTGCTGAGCCACAGCCCATGGAGACAGAGGCTAGGCCGGGTCAGGGTGCATGAGGGTGCGATTCACAGACTGCCTTGGGGGGACGATCCTTGCTTGTGGGTCTGCCCCTTGCCCAGCTGTAAACCTCTCATGTTGAGATTCAGGCAGCCAAAGTGACATCAGCCAGACCACAGGATTCCAGGACATTTAACAACTATGTGTACTCATATGGCACCCTTCCCTCTCTCCAGGAGAACCCAGACAGCGTGCCACCCATTGATGTCCTCTGGATCAAAGGGGCCCAGGGTGGTGACTACTACTACTCCTTCGGGGGCTGCCACCGCTACGCAGCCTATCAACAGCTACAACGTGAGACCATCCCTGCCAAGCTGGTGCAGTCCACCCTGTCCGACCTCCGGGTGTACCTGGGCGCATCTACACCAGATCTGCAGTAGCAGCTTCCTTGGCACCTGCTGCTACCACATCCAGGAAGAGACACCTGGCCTCCAGCAGGCAAGCCACACAGAAGAGCCAGCAGGGACACCCCTCTCTGCACATGGGGGTGGGGTCTGACACCTTTGTGCTCGTTGCCAGGCCTGGGACTCATGCTAAGTAATGTGGGCACCTCTGTCCCCACCTCTGTGAGGGTGGGATCGGGGCCTCATCGCTGAGCAAGGAGGTGATGTGGAAATTCCCAAGGACAAAGACCTCCCATTGTCTTTATGCTGTACTATTAAGTGGACTGTTCAGCTGCAAACAAACACAGGCCTAGATGACAGTCTTGACCAAAAAAAGGTTGAATTCGGGAGACAAATAACCAACATGCTATTGCTTCAGTAACTCAACAGAGAAAGGACTTATGTCTGAAATCCTTTTGCCCCTGTTGCTTGTTACCTTGTGGTTACATGATGGCTGGAGTATATCCAGGAATCATGTATGAGTCCAGGGAAGAAAGGGGTGGGGGAAGAGGAAAGGCCAACCCACTGGACATGTCAGCTTCCATCAGAAAGTCTAACCTGTCCCACTCTGTCCTATGTTTCCACTTATGTCTTTTTGGCCTGCCCTAGCTTTGAAGAGAGCTAGCATAGCAGGAAACATAAATTCCATGGCTGAGCATACCAGTTACAACGTTCTGTTTCCTAGGACTGGCCCTCTGCTTCTTCTTTTTTTTTTGTCTTTTTGAGACAGGGTCTCGCTATGCAGTTCAGGCTGGCCTTGAGCTCACTTTTGTAGCCCAGGCTGGTCTCGAACTCACATCGATCCTCCTGCCTCAGCCTCCCGAGTGCTGGGATAACAGGCGTGCGCCACCACGCCCAGCTGGCCCTCTGCTTCTTGAAAGGAATTTTTCTCACCAGGAAAGAGGAACTGTGTTATCAGTGTTACCGTGTATCCACACCCAAACTCAAGTTTCTGCCCTACCCACAGTTTCTGGGTTGGCAGCTTGAGCTGGGCTGATCTGAGCTGCTCTACTGGCCTTTCCTAAGGTCACCAGGGGGCCACAGGCATCTGTCAGTTTAGCTGAGATGGATTAGGGTAGTGTCACATGCTTGTCTGGCAGGTGCCTGGCTGTCGGCAGGGGTGGTATGGTTCTCTTCTGTATGGTGCCTCTGCGATCTCACTTCTAAATTACTTTGGTCAGGGAAAATTGTAAAGTTTGCCAGATTCAAGGGGTGTAAATCAAATTCCACCTCTAGACAGGAGGAAGTACAGAGAACTTGGGGCAGAGTTGAGGCCCAGACTTACTGCGTGTCCTTCATGAAAGTCTACCTGGGTAAACCTGCATGTTGCACACACCCTGTCCTGTGCAGTCTAAGTTCCTGAGACACAGACCCTGGATCTAGGGAGAAGTACATGGGGGAGGGTCCAGTAGGGGCATCATTGTCCACACTAGTGTGATGGTGTGGCAGGTGGATGTTCCAGAGGGGTTTGTGGAGCCCAGAGGGGTTTGTGAAGGCTGCAGGACAAAGTATACCTGGTCTCATTGCCCCTTGGAACGAGGACAATAGCTTTTCTACCCATTGGGAATAAGGCTGAAAAGAGACACAGTGCACTGACTTAAGTGCTAATTGATACCTTGCATTGGATACAGGAGAGGGGACCAGACCGTAAGACAATTGTTCTGGATTTTAGTAAATACTGGTGTTGGTCTACTGGTTTTGACTAAAGGTAATTTGTAAGCTATGAGGGAGGGAAGGGGCCAGGTGGAGAGTGGGTGGAAATCCTTTGTACTGTCTGCAAATTTTCTGTTCATCTAAAGTCATTCCAAAATAAAGACTTATTTAATTAAAAAAAAAAAAAAAAAAAAAAAAAACCTGAGTGCAGCTGCTTCAGACCAATGATTCAAGTTCCCTGGCTGTTTTGCCAGGCTCCAGCCGTGGACTCCACTCAGCAGACCTAGGCAGGGACTGGGAATGTGTTTCTAACATGCTCTCAGGTTATATATCAAGGGCCATGCAGGGTCCACAACCAAAAACAGCTTATTTATTCTGCATCACTTATTTTCAAGTGTGACACCTCTCATCACTGCTAGCCCCCTGGGGCTGACCTGTATGCTCACCTGGTAGGTGACATTGAGCAGGGTTTCCCTTCCCTGGAGGATTGTCCAGGCTGCCAGGCAAACTGTCTACCTGGAAATGTGTAGGGAGGGTCAGGGAAGAAAAGACATGATTTTAAAACACTGCGGCAAAATGCTCCCATCTCATGAGCTAACCTATATTGGGCCAGTGTAAGTGAGGCTGGTCACACCAAATTTAAGGGCTTTTCCTCCTTTCAGAAAGACCCAAAAGGAGGCACTGGGAGGGAGCCATCCAACAGACTGGATGGTGAGAGGTCCTGAGGGAAGAGACGCTGGTCTTGCAAGGGACTGTTGGGGGCTGAACTGTGTTTCCCTTGCCACCAGCAGGTGGCGCGGCTTTCCTACCCCCGAGAGCAAGGCTGAGCTCAGAGCTGCAGAAGCTGCTGTGAGAAAGGATTGAACAGAAAGATGTGGTTGCCAGGAGCAAGGACCGACCATTGCCCGCAGAGCAGGCCCTGGAAGGAGCCCCAGCAGACAGCCTGGAGGCCCGGTCTGCTTGCCCCACCTGCTGTTGCTCTGTGGACTGGCAAACATCGTGGCCGCCCCACGCCCCTTCCCTGCCTTGGGGAAGGGAGCCCCTCTGCAAAGAAGTCACTGGCTCCAAACAGATCCTAGGCCTGGCAACCTTTGTGCTCCGCGGGTCCCATGTGTCCCCGCCCCCAACACATCTCAGCCCAAACTGTGGGTCGTGGGAGCCCCATGAAGCCCTGTGAACTAGCCCCTTTTGCCATGGCAAATTCATATTTGGTTTTAATCTCATAATTATACGTGAGTATATTTAGGCTCATTAACTATAAGCACTAAGCTACTAAAATATTAAATCAATATTTAAAATTAAAATACTAAAGGCAAGCTGAACCCCACCATGGGTCCTGGTCCTCGTCCCTTTGTTCTTTTGGGGCAGTCATCTTCATGACTTTGGCACATGCCCTTGCAGATATCAGTCTGACTTTGTGTGCGTGTGTGTGTGTGGGGGGGTGGTATATAATACTTTATTGTTGTTCTTGTTTTGTCTTTGTTTGTTTTAGGAATGAACCCGAGGCCTCTACATACTGAGCTATATAGTTCTAACCCCCCACCCCCTTTCTTAAAACTAGGCTGAGCTCAAACTTGGGATTCTCAGGCCTCAGCCTCCAAGAAGGCTAGAATCACAGACATGCACCCCTACACCCAGAAAAATGCTGCCGTCTTAGGTTACCTGTGCAGGTCTCTTTTCTGCCACCTCGGCACAATTCCCTGAATTCTGATCACTAGTCAGAGGGCTGTCCCCTCATTGGCAGTCCCCTTTCCTGGATTTGTTTTGTTTTGTTCTGTTTTGTTTTTCACTCTCTAAATTACTGTCTGTGTGTCTGTGTCTGCCTCACGGACTAGAATGTGTCTGTGAGGCAGACACTAGACCTGTCCCACTTGTCACTGTGCCTGGCCTGAGCACTGCCTAATACACAGCAACGACTGCATAAATAATAGCTGTTGCCTGCACACCTTCGCTGTCACCACGCTTTCTTTTTCCTTAGTCTGTGTCCACCGTCCAGCTTAACCATTTCTAGCCAGCTCCTGGCAGTGGCTCTGAGGATCACAGGGCCACAACTCTGTTCTCCTGCTGGCACTCTGCTGGGACAGCCGCCCTCTACTCCTTGGGACTGTGGGGTGCCCTCCAGAGCCAGCTGCTGCTGCTCCAAATAGAGTGGAGGCCCCTCCCACCCTTGCACCCCACAGTGTTCCTTAACCACAAAGAACGCTGCGATCCCTTCCCCCCAAAACAACAATACTTTCAGTAACTTCCAGGACTCCCGGTAAATAACAGCCTCTCCCAAGGGTCCCTGTATTAAATGCTCCGAAGCCTAATTCTCCCAGGCAGTGATGCTGAAGCACTTGCACCTGGGGCATGTTAATGAATGGGCTCTGATTTTGTAGAGAGGAGGGCAGGACTCTGACTGAAATGCAGACATTAAGACACCTCTGGGTGGCCCAGCCCTACTCACTGAAGGCCAGAGGGCACCAAGGGTGACCCTGGGCTCAGCTGGGCAGCTCTATCTGCCAGTGCCAGAAGGGCAGGGGCAGCGCCTGGCATCCAGATCACAGCAACGGAGGGGTCAAGACTGCATGGGGGTATGAGAGTGCCATGAGACACCTCTGGCTTCAGGCAGCTGGTGCTTCTGGGGCAGCACTCCCCAGGCACCCACTCAGACCAGGCCAGCTCTTAGGAAAGGCAACTTGGCTTCCATGCTGAAGTCTCAGTTCTGAAAGGCAGACCCGACATGACTGATCTTCCCCTTTGGACAGCCAGGTAAACTGAGGCCGGAAGCTGCGTGGCGCTCCCACACACACACACACCCCGTGGCGCCCCAGCGGACTCCTGCCTGAGCCCCTTCCCTGCCTGACCCTGCACCGCCTGACAGATGACCCTGGCTGCCGCCAATCCATTGGTTCCAGCTCCGGCCGCGCAGAACAAAGCACGCTTTGTGGCAGGCCGTCCGGGACCCCTCCGGAACCCGCCGCGCCGGCCGACAGCCGTGTAATGCCTTCCAGGCCCAGCCTACCTGTCCCTGCCTGGGCTGCAGGCCCAGGCTCACCTCGTCCTGCCATCACTTGAGCTGCCACCCTGTCACTGCTGCAGTAGGGGCCTCTGTGGCTGTGGGACTGGAGCCCTAGATGCACAGACCTGGCTTTGGCTTTGTGCAAATGTGAGACCTTGGTGAGTAAATCTAGGCACACAACAATGACCAGCATTTAATGGGTACCTAAGGAGTGCGGGACACCCCTCAGGGCTCCTGAAAGGCCTTATTTCACCCAGGGAATGATCCTCAGGGCAGCCTGGCAGGAGGCAGGACCAAGGCTCCAGATATCCTGAGGGCAATTCATAGCTCTCAGCCTCAGTTTCCCTGTCTGTAAATAAAGACAAGCACAGATGTCCCATGGGCTGCCTCACTCCTTCCCAGAGGAGGACATGGGGGCCAGGAGCAGGTCCCTGGCTAGTGTGGGCCTGTCCCTGAGACCCCCGTGTTTGAGGGCCCCCTTGGAGAGAGAGGATCAGGGTATCAGGTAGACAGAGAGGAAAGCCATGCCCAGAGATGGACCTGGGTCCCCAGAGGGGAGGTGGCTGCAGTTATTACCGCCACCTTCAGGTGAAGCTGAGAAGGGTGAGGTCCGTTGCCAGCCAACTCTCACAAGCAGGGTGGAGACAGAGCCAGGAGTCCAGGGCAGGCCCTCTCTGGAGTCCGCTCAGGGGACCACACTCCTGTCTCTTTAAGATATCAGCATCATCTTGGAAAATGCCAAGATACTGGAGCTATAAGGGTTTCTGTTTTAACTCAGTAAATATGTACTATTGCCTAAAATTTCCACCCTATCCTATCACCTTCTGCTTAAAAGTGAGAATCAAATTGGGAAAACAATTTCTGCCTCTTTGCCATCAAGGCCTGCGATGACTGCCCCTCCCACCCAGCTCACTCCACTCCAGCCAGCCCGCCTGCACACAGGCTCCGCCTGCTTTCTGATCTGCGGCCTCTGTACCCACTCTGCTCAGGATGTTCCTCCTCTAGTTCCCTGGGCTCCTTTACATCCTTCCAGCCTCTGTTCAAATATCACCTCCTTTGAGAGCTTCACCTGGCCTTTTCACTTCTGTGAGGTGGCCTCTCCTTCATCTCGCCTGCTTTTTCCCCTTCAAAGTAGTATGTGATCACTGTGTTTGTCTGAACTTGTACTGGGTGTTGCCACTCCACTAGGATGTGCACTCTATAAGCCAGAGCCAGTAGATCTAGGCATCTGGGGTGATGCGTCCAGGGAGAGCAGGCTGTACTGGGTGGTCACTTAAGCTGTCCTCAGAGAGAGGCATGTCTGCAGGCCCCATGCATCCAGGGGCCCAGAAAGATCAACTTAATGTAACACAAGCCTTTCTTATACACCTAGCATTTAATGCTGGGAAGTGTTAAATCACAAGGTCGTGAGTTCCCCACATTAGGAGCTGGGCAGAGTGAGATAGAACAACATCTGGTCAGCCTCCAAGATGCTGGGGCTGTGTAAAATGAATGGGTTCATGCCACAGAAAGGGAAGATATTCATTCCATTGCTCATATGTTCATTCATTCATTCATTCTCCTACCTGTCCATTTATCTACTGACTCTAAACTTTACATGTGATGGTCAACTTGAGGGCTTTGGTCACACCCACACAGCATCTGGTATCTTCAACCATTCCCACTTAAACACATACATTTTAAAACCCACTTTAAGATGCAATTGAGATACAATAAAATGCATCTGTTATAAGTGTTACTAGGAAATGGATTGTGACCAATGTACACAGCCATACTATAGCTAAAACACAAAGCATTTCCATCACCCTCGAGTTCCCTGATCACACCCTTCATGATCAAAGTCATTGGCCACTTGAGTCCCTTCATCAAAGCTCCCAAGGTTTTGTCAGAGTGCTGCTGCTTCAGACCCGTGCCACCAATGTCTGCAAAATGAGAAACTTTGGGCACAATTAAAATGTAATGAACCAAAACAAATAAAATAGAAACAAAGACAATGCAAACCTGGATCAAATCTAACTGGTAGTGGGGCCAAGGAGATAGCTCAGGGGCACAAGTGCTTGCCTGGCAAGTGCAAGGTCCTGAGTTTGAACTCCAGTTCCACAAAAAAAAAAAAAAAAAAAAAAAAAATCTAACTGGTAGTGGTCTCTACAGAAGCTCTAGTTCAAGATCAGCCCTCTCCGCAGCAGGGGTATTACTGGTTACTGACTGACATCATTGGACTTCATCCTTGGGGTGAGAAGAGTTAGGAGATGCTGAGAAAGGAATGCTGTTCTCACTGTGCATTTGTTGGAATTCGATGATTGGCTGCTGTCCAGTGATGTCATCCTTTATCCATTTCCCATCCAACCACATTTAGGAAGCATCACAGCTCTTCGCGGCCCTTCCCCCTATACCTTTATTCATATGATGTCCCGCAGACCAGGTGCCCAAGCTACACAGAAAAGCTGTGTCAACCTTGAGGATGTTATGGAGCTGATTATGCTGTCATGATAGATTGTAGCACTCTTCTCCTCCAGACACTAAGCTGTTGTCCTAACAAAATCTGCCCAGAGCAAGCAAGGAAGGCTTCCTGAGGAGGGCACCCAGGACAGACACCAGACGGACTCCATTGTCCCTCCACTCACGTGACAGACTGCAAAATGGAGGCACAGAGAAATAACAAGATTTGCTCAAGGCCACATGGGAAGAAGAGAAATTAGGCATGGGTAGAACCCAGGCCCAACACAGCACCAGGGGCTGGGAGTGTCCCAGAGCACTGGCCGTTGCAGTCTAGGCAGGGGGCTCTAAGCCCTGGGTCTGGAATCCATTTGCTCCAGCCCAGAACGTTTTCCCAAGGAGAAGTAGGAGGCCCTGGCCCTGCGCCTCCCCCTACACCATCTGCTCCCTGTTTATTTATTTATACTTAAGTCTCACCTTGCAACCCTGCCAGGGACACCAAACATACCAGCATCCCTGCAGAGAGGGCCAGAGAGAGACTGTCAGCCCCCACAGCCAGGGAGAGCCAGGTCCAAAAGCTCACATCCCAGCTTAGCCATCTCTGTTGTGTGGCCACTCTGTGCCTTAGTTTCCCCATCTGTACAATGGAGTTAATGCCAGAGGCATTGACACAAGTTTGGTAAACTCAGTAAAGCCCTCTGGACACAAGGCTAGCACAGCACATTCACTCTGCTCCCCCTTCTTCTCAGTAGGCAGTGTAGCTCACACCCTGAAGACCTCCAGTAGGGTTCATGAGGGCCATACTCCTGTCCCCTCTCCAGAACCCTCACCCAACCAAGGCCACCACGGAACAGGATGTCACGCCCTGCTGCCAAACAGGATGTTCCCCCAAACCTCTCCAGGCAGGATGGTCCCTAGGCCCTTCTGGATCCACAGGGAAAGCAAAACTGCACGGAGCTCACAATGTCACCTCTGCTCAGTCACGACCACCGCTGCAGGCTGGCACTGTTGCCATCCACCACGTGCCTGATTATCAATCTGAATGAACATGACAAGAAGAGGCCCAGCTGCTCATTAATGGTAGCAATTAGCTGAGCCTATCAGCTGGGCAGAGGCAGCCAGGCTGCTCCTGGGGACTGTGCTCTGGAGCTACCCAGTCCCTTGTCCCTGCCTTCCATAGCCACAACTCTGCCCTGAGCTGCAGAGACCTGCCCTGAGCTCTGCCCTGAGCTGCAGAGACCTGCCTGCCTCCCCTCTCAGAAGGGCCCTCCCCACATCCATTCACATCTGAGCCTCCATCCCCTCCCTTCTCTGAGTCCCAGCCCTTTTCCTTCTAAGTCTACAGAACCCAGACAGAGCCCCCCAGGCTCTTCTCTGCTCAGCACCTCTGGAGCTCCTCCCTCCTGTCCCACCCTGTCCCAGCTGCTGTGGTCTTGAGCCTGCCTGTCTGCCTCATTGTGCCTAGTGCCCAACTGAAGAAGTGCATGCCATCTGAGGAATCACGAGGCGTGGGGTGGGGGAGCCCCTGCATTCTGGGCTCCACACTGTGCTGGGAAACCACACAGGGCCAATGTCTGCACAGGAGGGACACTTCCGACAAGCCCGGCTGAGGGCCGGCAGCCAGGGGCTTCCATTACCAGACAGGAAACAGTGGGGCTACAGGAGGTTGATGCCAGGACCCAGAGACATCTGCTGGCCACAGCACACCGTCTGCTGAGGAAGCCGGCTCCTTGTCACCTCAAGGACAGTGAGACCCCAGAGGAGCTGGCATCATCTGGAGTCTCACCAGAGGGTCTGGCCAGGCTCCCCCATATCTCATCCTCTCTCTGCTGCCCTCCTGGGCCCCCCAGCCATGGAAAGAGCACTCAGGTGATGCCAGTCTTGCTGCATCACCCGTGCCTGTGAAAGGCAGCAGGACAGAGGCCCCAAGAAGGTGGACTGGTGCCAGTGAGAGAGGAGGCAGGTGTCCTCGCCCGCCTTGGTCCTCAGTGCCCCACCCCATGAGCCCCTGCCCCCCACCCCACCCTCATCTGGCCTCCATGTGCTCAGCTGCACCTGAATACACACTCTCTGCCGATCAGTCTTGGGCTGTCAGAGGATCAGTGGGGCTCCCAAGGCCAGGCCCAGCAGGGAGCTGGAGGGGCGTCAGTACTCAGAGCCAAGAGGGACACCAGGTGGGGAGGGGCCAGAGGGAAAAGCCAGATTGAGAAGAGGAGCAAGAGCCCACCTGGCATTTTCCTAGGAACGCACTCAGCCTTGCTGTAAAGACCGATACCATTGTCACACCAACTGAGGCCCCTGCAGTCACACCTGTCAGCTCTCTGTGCAGGGTTTCAGGCTGGTTTCCAGGTCTGTTTTGCTTCTGACCTTGGGCACCTGTCCTGTTCCCACCCTGAGCCTCACTTTCCTTGGTTCCGAATATGAAGAGAAGGCAGTTTCCTGAGATTCCATCTCCAGTGGACCTGAATTTCTAAAATTGGCCAGAGATCTCCGTTAAGTGAAAATGGAAAATGGCCTTCCAAGCATTGAGAGGAAGCAATGCGATGCGGAACCATGCGAGTCTATTTATCTGCCTCGCGTGCACCTAGGACTGTGCAGAGGATGTGTCTGTATCTTAGCCGTGCATGCATGGAGCACGTGGTCAAGTAATAATTATATCTAATGCAAAATGTTTCATCCTGCTAGCAAGTACACAGCAGTATAAAGACAAGATTTAAAAGATAATGAATGCTTAAATTTAAAAATTGTTACGGTCAAAGTCGCATTGCTGTTAGTCTCCCAACACACTCCCCCTCGCTTGAAACATGCTTTTTCCATGATTCTTTCCACTTTCTTTTTTTCTCTTTTTTTGGGGGGTGGAGGTTCAAACTCAGACCTTGGGCTTGCCAGGGAGGTGCTGTGCCACTGAGCTGCATCCCCAAGCCCCTCCCTCCCCTTTCTGAAGTGGTGTTGGAAATCCTCTTTTATGGGCATTCTAGTTGCACTGTCAGGGCGTCCTCATGCCTTGAATTCAGGAGATTTACTTTCTGTAGCTATTCTGACTTGGCCCTTTTGGAAGAGCCAAAAATTTCATGGTGAGCCGGGCGTGGTGGCGCACGCCTGTAATCCCAGCGTTTGGGAGGCTGAGGCAGGAGGATCAGTGCGAGTTTGAGACCAGCCTGGGCTACAAAAGTGAGCTCAAGGCCAGCCTGAACTGCACAGTGAGACCCTGTCTCAAAAAGGCAAAAAAAAAAAAAAAGAAAATTTCATGGTTCCAGAGCTGGTTGAGAAAGTGGGCAAGGACACATCATGATGCTTTTACTCGGCAGAAACTGCCGCTCCAGAAGCAGCGTGTGAAACTGTCACGGTGGAGGATGAAATTGCCCGCTTCTCAGCCACTTATGCACATTTTTGGCGGGGGAGGAGGGGTGAAGGGTCTACAGGGTGTTCAGGGTCTCACTACTAGATGGGGCTCATAGTGATCTGCCTATTTACAGCCTCCCAAGAGCTGGGATTACAGGCATGCGCCACCACACCCAGTCTCAATTGCTGTGTCAGCAGGCCCCCGGGGTTGTGGGGAGCAGGCAAGGCAGGCCTGGGGATTGAACCCCTGTTCCTGCTTGCAGGTGCTTTAAACTGCTAAACTATTTGGCTGGCCTTTAGCATATCCATTTTTTAAACACTCCAGCAAGTCCTATACTATGCAAAGTCCACCACAGTGTTCCTGGACACAGACTCAGCTTGAACAATTCCATCAAGGTCAAAAAGCACAAGCAATGTCACCTTGATGCTGGATCTTGACTGATGAAGAAAAATGGATTGATTTCCAATGAGGACTCTGATTCTTGGTCTCAGAATTATAACAACAGACCCATTTCCTCTCCTGCGATGTCTTAGACCTGAACTCGAACTTGTAGGCCTCCTGACTCAGCCTCCCAGACTCCTGGGGTTCAGTTTACCACAGCAAGTAACTTAACCTCTCTGTGCCCCCGCTTTCCAGTCTATAAATGCAGGTCATGGAGGTAGTACCATCTCAGGATAGTTATGAAGGTTAAGTGAACAGTGACTGAAACACAGCGACAGCAGCATGAGCACCTGCGTCACAGATCTGATGGGCAGTGCGGTAGCTAGGCTGTATCCTTGCAGAAAGTGCTGACACTGTCACCTCCTCTATCCAGTGATGTCCTCTTGCCCATGCACTTACCTACAATCCCCAGGCTTCAGTGACCCACAGCACTTATGGTGTCCTCAGGGCAGGTGTCACCTTCACCACCACCTAGACATCCTGAGGCTGTCTAGCTCCTTACATCCGCCTGTCCCAGCTCCATCCCATATCAGCCCATCCAGCTCAGCTTCCCCCCTTCAGCCTTGCCCAGAGCCTCAAGTGAGGGCCTGCCTAGCCAACACAAGGCCTGGCTCAGTCCCCAACACTGAAAGCCCTCTGTTCCCAGCCCACCCCCCCCCCCAGTAAGTGTCATAGGGGGGTGGCAGATGGATGCCAGCTCCTCCCGCTAGCGCTCCAGGCTCTGCCCCTGCACTTCTCAGCCCTATCCCCAGCTGCAGTGGCTCCTGCCTCCACACACTGGGCCACCCCTAGCCCAGGGCTTTCACCTTTGCAGTTTCCCTCAAATCTGTCCTCAGCACTCCATGTCTCAGCAACAGGTCTCCTGGTCACCCTGCCGAAAGTGGCCATCCTCTACTCTAATTTTCTTCTGATCGGTTCTTTCTTCCACATGTTCCCTGGATAGAGGATATGATCCACAGCAGCCAGCAGTTTCATTTGCGCTGTTCATTGTTGTCTCCAGAGCAGTGCCTAGTGCCTCACAGGACCTTGGTGAGGATTTGATGAATAAATGAAAGACAGGTCCAGTGCCTGGCACCAACTTTGGAAAAATGAACAAATCCAGGGCAGGAAGAAATGGAAGAGAGTAGGGGATAGGATCAGAAGTCACCAAGAGAGCTGTGGGACCCCGGAACCCCTCCCTGTCCTCTGGAGACTGCTGCAGGGAGCAAGTGCCAGGAATCAGGCCTCTCCTACTCCCAGGCAGCCCCGTCTGCACACCTGGCACCCCGCAGCATCCCTGGCCCAGGGGCTTGGAGGGAGAGATGCCCCCTTCAATCACCAGTGTTTAGGGACCTGCACTCCTTCAGCTTGGAAAGACTCTGGAGGCCCCGTGAGCAGCAGGGTGACATTAGAACGGAGGCTATCCAGAGCAGGCAAAGGCCATGTGAAGAGGTACAGGGAGATCATGTCACCAGCACAGACAGCACAGACCTGAAGGACCCAAATGTCCATGAACACCGACTTCTATGTGCTTTGGTATAAATTCAACACTGCCAAGGTGGGGGTGGGGGGGACCTGCAGCTGCCTGCCTCAGCCCACCTGGACCTCGGCTCTGCCGTGGAAGGGAAGAGGCAGGCAGGGACACAGTGGCAACCCAACATGAAAAGCTAGAGCAGCACAACAATCATCCCTGATTTTAGGTATCAGGAAGTTAAGAGTGGATTAGTTGGGCATTTCTGGCCTCCAGGCTGCACTGAGATACCAGCTGAGATTGGAGCATGGGATGAAGGGGCACAGTTGGTATGTCGGGGCTGGCTGTTGAGGGTGGGGCACTCAGTTCCTGTTGAGGGTGGGGTGCTCGGTAGGCCTGTCCATGTGTCCAGGGTTCTATCACAATGTGGTGGCTGGATGCCAAGCGTAAACAGGGAGATGCAGGCAGACAGACAGACCAGCAGACTCTGTCCTTTTAGGATGGCACCTCCAATGTCACCTCTACCACACCCTCTTCCTCAGCCACTGGTAGGTTGGGGAGAGACTGTGTTTATGAGAATGTTTGAACCTCACCCTCTCCGGTGTATACACAAACAAAGTTTACTTCTAAAACTGGGTAGTGAGTATGTGGAGTTATACAATATTATTCTCCACATTCAAGTGTTTAACACCACTGTGGGAGATGAGAATGGGGACGATCCAGGCAGGAGGAAGGAGGGCAGTGATGGGCGAGGGCAAAGACAGCCAGGGTGGCATCTGACGAGGGTGGAGGGTGGAGGATGTGGAGGGTCGGTGCCCAAACCACACGGTGTCTTGTCCTGGGTCTCAGTGAGTCTCCTGTGGACAGAGCTCCTGCACACAGTGCCCATGGCCAGGAGGAGAGGGTCCCAGTGTCAGGGTCAAGCCCTTCTCTGGATCCAGCCTGAGAGCCTGCTCTTCCTAAGTGCCATCCGCCCTGTGTCCTGACCTCTGGCTCTTTTCCCCAGGAGCAGCCACTGGTAGGAGGCTGGCTCAGCCGTCCTTGCACAGGACCATGTCTTGTGTATAAACGAGTGTGCAAATGCATGCTCTTTCACTTTCCCCGAGGTGGAAGCCAGGTATACACACTCTTCTGCGTCTTCCCCCTTCAGCAGTGTGCTCAGTACACAGCAGGCTCCCTCCAGCCATGTTTGTTTTTTGCTTTTCTGAAACAGGATCTCACCGTATAGCCTAGACTGGCCTTGAACTCAGGGTAATCCTCCTGCCTCGACCTCCCAAGTGCTAAAATTATAGGCATGTGCTACTGTGCCCAGCCTTCCAAGCATTTTTATTGCTTCAGCATACCCTATCTCGCGAACACTCCATCATGCTGTAAGGGAGCTGCCCATCCCCTGCTTGTGGGCATTTTCTTTCAGCGCTGTTATTATTACCTTTCAAACTCCAGGGCCTGGGATATAGCTTAGTGGCACAGCACCTGCCTGGCAAGTGTGAGATCTTAAGTTTGGTTAGCAGTACCTTCCCTCCCCCCACCCCGCCAAAAAAAAATCAAACTCCAGAGTTAAAATTTCTTTTCTTTTTTTATTTTAAGGAAAAAAATTAATACCAAAACAATGTGATAGGTGAGTTAAAATGGTTAATACATTGCATATTGTTTAAATTAGTTACTAAGAGTACAATATATCAGCATCTAATTGTCCAAACAATATTAGCACAGACATATCTTTTCATTGAACTGAGAGAAATTAGTAGCATAGCTCTTTACTATCTTTTACTTTTTTTTTTTTTTTTTTTTTTTTGCTTTTCCTCCTTACCTGATCCCAGTTTCTCTTTCCTTTTGAAGTTTCTTCCCATATACAATATCTTTTGTACATTTTGGATCACATTTACTCTTTCAACTTCTCACATTAGGGAGACAGTAGGAATTTTACAGACATGCATCTGGTTTATTTCATTTATGAATATGGTTTCAGATTGTATGTACTTGCCTATAAAAGTCTTAAGTTTATCATTCTTTATGTATGAACAGTACTCCATTATATTAAAAAGACCACATCTTTTTTTATCTTGGTTGATGGGCATTTAGGTTGTTTCCAAGATCTAGCTACTATAAATTGTGCTGCTATAAACATGGGTGCACATATATCACTGTGATGTGATGTTTTTAATTCCTCTAGGAAGATACCCAGAAGGGGAGTAGCTGCTTCAAATGGCACCTCTAATCCTAATTTTTTGAGGAATCTCCACACTGGTTTCCACAGTGGTTGCACCAGTCTACACTCCCACCAATAGTGGAGAAGGGTTCTTTTTCCCCATATCCCCCTAGTATTAGTTATTGGTTAATTTCTTGATACTAGCCATTCTTTCTAAGGTGAGATGGGACCTCATTGTTGTTTTAATTTGCATCTCTAAAAATTATGATAAAACATTGAATGTTTTTTTCACATATCTATTTGCTACCTGTATTTCTTCATCTGCAAAGAGTGTATTCATCACCAATGCCCACTTTTCGATTGGGTCTTTAAATTTGAGAAGTCTGATTATTTGTTTGTTTGTTTGTTTTGAGTTCTTTTTATGTTCCTCATAGTAAATCTTTTCTGAGGAACATTCAGAAAACATTTTTACCCACATTGTGGGTTATCTCTTCTCTTCTTCTCTCCTCCTCCTTCTTCCTCTCTCTCTCTCTCTCTCTCTCTCTCTCTCTCTCTCTCTCTCTCTCTCTCTCTCTCTCTCTCCCTCCCTCTCTCTCTCTCTCTCTCTCCCTCTCTCTCTCTCTCTTATGCACTTGGTTGTTGCAGCATCTCACTACACAGCTGAGACTCATGGTGATCCTCCTGCTTTCAGCCTGCCCGCAGCACTGTGCTTACAGGCATCATGAGCCACCGCAACTGAACTCTGGCTGCCTCAGTACACCAGGGGTGGGGCCAGTCCAGCATGTAGTGCCAGGAATTGAACCACAGTCCCTGCACTTGCCTAAGCATGTCTAAGCAGGCACTTTACTCTGCTGAGCTGTCTTGCTATCCCTCTTCACTCTTTCGCTGCACTTGTTTTAAAAATGAAAGATTTTTTTAAAAAATTAGATCCCCCCCAAAAAAATAAATAAATAAAAAATAAAAAATTAGATCCCAATTGTTGATTCTTTGTGATAGTTCTTGTGCAATCAGGGCTTTATTCATAAAGTCTTTGCCTACACCAATGTCTTCAAAAATTTTGCCTATTCTATCACAGACTTAATAATCTGTATCTTAACATTTATATCTTTGATCCATTTTGAATTTAATTTAGTCAGTGATGCAAGATATGGGTCCAGTTTTAATCTTGGATATGTCCAATTTTCCAGCACCATTTATTAAAGAAGCTATCTTTCTTCTTCTTCTTCTTCTTTTTTTATTATGGCTGGCTCAGCCTGCCCTGGGGGTGGGGCTAGCACAGCATGTGGTGCCAGGGATTAAACTGCAGTCCCTATGGTTGCCTAAGCTTGCCTAAGCAGGCACTTTAGATCGCTGACCCATCTCACTGGCCTCCTATCTTTCTTCTAGTGAAGGTGTTTGGCCCCTTTGTCAAATATAAGGTTGCTGAATACATCTGGGCTTGTTTTTGCACATTCTAGTCTGTTCCATTGATCTTTGGGTCTGTTATTTTTTTTTCTTTTTTGCCAGTGCCACACTGTATTTTTAATCATCATAGCTGTATAGTATAACTTGAAGTCAGGGGCTGTGATGGCTTCTGCCTTGCCTTTGTTGCCCACAATTGCCTTGGCTATACTAGGTCCCTTCTGGTTTCAAATGAATTTAAAGATTGTTTTCTCTAATTCTATGAGATATGCTGCTGGAGTTTTGACCAGAATTGCATTAAATCTGTATAATAGCTTTGGAAGTATGGCCATTTTCACTACATTGGTTCTTCCTACCCAAGAGCAAAGGATATCTATTTTCTGATATTCACTGCAATCTCCTTTTTCAAAGTACTGTGGTCTTCCAAGTAGAGGTCTTTTACATCATTCATTCAACTGATTCCTAAGTATTTCATTTTTTGCATGCTATTGTGAAAGGTGTTATTTCCCTAATTTCTGTCTCAGTGAGTTTGTTATTTGTGTAGAGGAAGGCTATTGATTTTTGAGTGTTGACTTTGTATCCAACTGTGCCACTGAATTTGCTTATTAATTCTAGCAATTCTTAGTGGAGTTTTGGGGGTTTTCTGTGTAGAGTGTCACGTCTGGATTAAAAAAAAAAAAAAGTAAAACTGGGCCAGCCAAATAGCTCAGAAGACTAAAGCGCCTGTTTACGCAGAGCATAGTGACCAGGATTCGATCCCTGGCATGCTATGCCTGCCCCACCCTGGGGTGCTCTGAGACAGCAATTGAGACTGGGCATGGTGGCACGCACCTGTTATCCCAGCACTTGGGAGGCTAAAAACAGAATCACTGTAAGTCCAATCTATGTAGTGAGACCCTGTAGACCTTGTACTATATATATATATATATATATATATATATATATATATATATATATATATATATATATATGAAAGCAAATCTACTCATCTTATGATAGATGATCCTCATGGACCCCAGAGTACCCCTCCTTTGCTCTTTTTATCTCTATATATTTACAGTCATCCTCCAGTATTGGCAGGGCCTGGTTCCAGGACTACAGAGAATACCAACATGCACAGATGCTCATGTCCCTTAGGTGACACATTTGCACACTCATTCATTGATTCAACAAACGCTTACCTCCCAGATCCATGTATGTGTTGTGCAGTGCTGGGAAGGAGGACAGGACCTAGCGCATGCTGGGCAAGAGCTCTCCACTCAGCCACATCCTGAACCTCTCCCTTATACTTTACAGAACCTCTAAATTACTCACATTGGCCTTTTTACCAAGATAGTGCTGAAGGCAAAGAAGGAAGCCCCTGCCCCTCCCAAAGCTGAAACCAAAGCAAAAGCTATGAAGGCCAAGAAGGCCATGCCGAAAGGCATCCACAGCCACAAAAAGAAGATACAATGTCACCCGCCTTTTGCCATCCCAAGACACTGCAGCTCTGGAGGCAGCCCAAATACCCTCGGAAGAGCGTCCCCAGGAGAAACAGCTTGACCACTATGCCATCATCAAGCTCCCCCTGACCACAGAGTCAGCCGTGAAAAAATTGGAAGACAACACATTCGTGTTCAATGTGGATGTCAAAGCAAATAAGCACCAAATCAAACAAGCTGTAAAGAAGCTCTATGACATCAATATTGCCAAGGTCAATACCGTAATCAAGCCTGATGGAGAGAAGACGGCATGTGCTCAACTGGCTCATGATTATGATGCATTGGATGCTGCCAACAACTGAGTCCAGCTGGTTAATTCTAAATATATACTATTTTCCCAGAAAATAAATAAATAAATAAATAAATTACTCATACCAATGTGAATACACGTAAGTAGTTGATATTCCTGCATATGATCAGCACAGGAGTCATTTTTTTTCTGATTTTTTCCCATCCATCATTATTAAATCTGCAGGCACACAATCCACAGACAGGAAGGTGGGGTGAAGCTTCCCTCTCTATCCCAAGTCCTCTTTGCATTTCCTGTACCTCCCCCACACCACCGCCTTCATTTGCTTCCACTCGCTGCTCTGTCTCAGTGTGCACTCACTAGGCTTTCTCTGCAGCAGACCACCCTCCACATGGATGCTCAGTTTCCCCCTCACCACAGCCCCACAGTGGGCTCTGTGAAGCTGGCAAAGCTGCCTCCACACCCTTAGGAATGGAGGCAAAGGCCCCCAGCACAGACACACTGGGACAGGGAGCTGCATCTTGCCGGCACACACATAACCCTCTTTCTGTTTCCTGCTCACTGGTCCTGAAGCCAACCGCCTCTCAGCCCTTCCCCCTGTGCCACCTGACCCATGCCACACGCCTCCCAGGTCTCCATACAACCCCAGTGTCTGTCACCCATTCTCACCTCACACACTTCAGTCCAGCCTGTCCATCTCGGCTCAGAGCCTCCGCTGACCGCCAGTACTCACACTGAACCGTGCTGACATAGGCTCCAGGCTCCACACTGGCCTGCACATCTGGGGTCCCCTCCTGAAGGGCCCCATCCTGACATGCGCTTGTGGCTTTGCCCAACATGCATCCACAAACATATTGATACTCATGGATCATCTGTCTCTTCTCTGGATCGTAAGTGCTGGTCTGAGAAACTGCAAGCCATCAATACCCAATGGCACTTGCATTTAGTAGGTGCTAAATATTCAATTGTATCTTGAATATTTGTGGAACTTAGTCTCCCTCTGTTGAGACTGTGGCAGTTCGCACTCGCCAAGTGATGTCTGGATCTCAGTAACTTCAGTGAATACAAACATATCATCAGATTCTTAGCCTTTACATTCATAGTTCTCTTGCTTGGGAGCCTTCAAGGACACATTCAACATTGCTTAGTGCATCTCACACAGAAACCCAAGCCCTTATATTACCCACTGACTACCCCAATGCTCCAGAACCAAGTTCATGGATGATGTTTGCTCATATTAAATTTTTCTCTTACCCATTATTTAGTTATATGAACTCCCATGTAACTAAAGAAGATCACAGAGCAATAAAAGGAGACATCTCACAAGCAATGAGTTCACCTCGTTGCATCTAGGCAGCCAGGGTGTGATGAACTAGTCCTAGCTCAGGGCCCATAAACGCAACTGACAACTTGGACCAAATTCTTTCTCCTGGCCAAGCCTATCCATTGCTAGAATAAAGATACTAACACATGCCCGCTCCCCACCATAGTAACTTGCTTGTTTTTGTGATACTGGGGAATGAACCAACACCCTTTGTACTGACTTTTTTCATTTTTATTTTTGAGACAGGTTCTCCCTAAATTGCCCAGGCTGGCCTCAAATTTGAGATACACCTGCCTCAGCCTCCTTCATAGCCGAGGTTACAGGCATCATCACCATGCTCAGTTTAAACTCCCTCATTTCTCTTGGCAATCGTCAGAGGCAAATGTTTTCAGATGAGGAAGAGCAGGTTCAGTAGAGTGATTAAAAGACATTGGTCTTTAGCCGGGCGTGCATGGTGGTACACGCCTGTAATCCCAGCACCTGGGAAGCTGAGGCAGGAGGATTGGTGCAAGTTCGAGGCCAGCCTGGGCTACAAAAGTGAGCTCAAGGCCAGCCTGAACTGCATAGTGAGACCTTGTCTCAAAAAGACAAAAAAAATTTTTTTTAATAAAAAATAAAATAAAAGACATTGGTCTTTCCACTTGGGGAATGGTGGGGCCAGGATTTGAACCCTCACCCCCGTGTAAGTATTACCACTGTGGTACATTATAAGGAAGTGAGGAAGTGGTGGCACAGCCTTGGTGATGATGGAGGGGCATCTGACCTTGTGGGTGGGAAGGTCTCACCCACAGACTGAAATACTCATGAAGGACAGCGCGCCTCTGGGGTGTGAGCTGAGGCTTCTGTGCTCCCAAATGGGTTCTCATTAGCAGCTGATTCTCTGCAGTCTTTGCAGTAATTACTGTCAATCACAGCTAACATCTATTGTTCTTTCACTGCTCAATAAGAATTTTCTCTGCATCTTGAATACCTCAACAGCCCCAGCAAGCTCGTGACTCCTGCGCCCTGGCCAAGGTACCCGTGGCAATGGAGGCAAAGCTCAGGAGCAGAGCTCACCTTATTCCCTGCATCTACACAGAGCAGTTCTGGAGCACCTCCATGCACAGAGTTCATCCACGAACTCTATGTGCTGCCACCTTCCGTTTCACAGCCACACCGTAGCACCTGCACCGCCACTGTTCCCACTTGGCAGCCAGGGAGTGAGGTAGCGTGCTCTGTCCCAGGCCACACACAGCTCTCTTGCAATAAGTTAGCCTGTCTCACCTCCCCAACCAGTCCAGGATGTCACATCTAGAAAGGACCCAATTTATAACGCAGGAAGAAGCCAGGTACAGCCTTTATGGGTCTGGGCAGGGTTCTCAGGCAGTTGCCCAGAGATCCCGTTTACTGGCAAGGCCAGAGATACACAAGACCAGGAAGGGGGAGGCCCAGGAGGTGCCCATGTTTGCATCTTCAAAGCCTTGCCTTGCCTCTCCCATCCTCAGGTCCCAGAGGGGCAGCAAGCTGTCACTTCCCTGGAATGTTCCTCCAGCCTGTCTACACTGGGGCAGGCTGGCTGCTCTGCTTCTGCCCTGTCCTGTGTCCCCACGAACAGAGCCTTGGAGAGGCAGCAGCTCATCCCAGACCCCTCTGGTCCTTCCACATTCAGCAAACCACTACACAGTGTTAGGCACTGTTTTAAGAACTGCACATACAGATTAGAGAATAAAGAAGATCCCTCCCCTCTTGGGGAGAAAAGAAAAGGGGAGGGCCAGGAAGAGACAAGAGACTCTGCATACAATAGATACACAACTGTGTCACACTTTCCCTTTGAAAAGGGCCTTAGGGAGAGGGGGGCCACAGTGTTAAACAGGCATAGTGTCACTGAAAACGACATACTGAGCAGAGACTAGAACAAGATGAGGTATGCAGCATTGTCCCGCACCCGGACGACAAGGGTTCTGGCACTGGAGCAGGAGCCACAGCAAGGGCAAGGGTCCTGAGGCGGAGGGCCCTATGTTTCAAGAGGAAACTCTGCAGTGCATCCAGAGAGGACGGGGCACGGCAGGCGGCAGGAACCCCAAGCAAGGACAGGTGATGCATCCAATGTAGCAGCGCAGCTTGGGGTCTCAGGCTGATGGCCTCCTACAGGGCAGCTAAGTGCCAAGAATGGGCTTCTGGCAGACAGCGTCAGAGGACACAGCCCTCCCTGTCTGTCTGTCAGAGCCATCCCAAACCATGATCACTGACATGCTTGTCTCAAAGCCACCTTCCAGGTCCCACCAACCCTTGAAATGTCAAGACAGGGCCAGAGAGATGGCTTAGCGGTCTAAAGTGCCTGCTTGGGCAAGTTTAGGCAACCACAGGGACTTTGGTTCTATCCCCAGCACCACATGGCATACCAGTCCCACCCCCGGGCAGGGTGAGCTGGCCATAATGAGAGAGGGAGAGGGAGAGGGAGAGGGAGAGGGGGAGGGAGAGGGAGAGGGAGAGGGAGAGGGAGAGGGAGAGAGGTTGAGACAAATTGAAGGTTCCTTGTGCAGCTGATGAGGAAGATTCAGAACTGACTCTGCTCACACCTCAGGGACCAAAACACAGTTACCCACAAGAGGTGCAAGCAGCACCAACCCAACCTGGCCTGGAGATCAGGGGAGCCTTCCCGGTGGAGGGGACCCATGAGCAGATGCAAAGAATAAGGGTTTCCTGGGACAAGAAACATTAGAACCTGCCAAGTTGGGAGGCCTCTGAAATTTCCTACAAGGTGGCACCCACAGTCTCCAAGCGGACAACATGAGGAGGTCACCTTACCTGCTGAGCCTCTCTTTTTTCATCTGTACAATGTGGAGTGAGACGTGTACTGCTTTCAGGACAGGAAGGCCTCAGATCATCAGCTCTGCTCAGGAAATCTACACACTCATCATTTCAGTTGTTCTTTAAGTGCCACTTCACTCACCGGGGATTTGCCAAGTGTCAACCGATATAGGGGCCACCTAAATCATACACGCTGGATCTGCTACAGCCTGAATCCTCCCGCTGACAAGTCAATTTAGTGGAGGAGGTGGTGTCTTCCCTATACCTGCACTCACCCTGCCTCTTCCTGTTCCCCAGGACCCCCTTTGGAGGGGGTCACACGACCTGGAAGTGGGGCCTTACAGATGGGGGTGGTCTGTGCCCCAATAAGGGCCATACCAGACCCCCATCCTGAGCCTGCGTGGCTCTGTGTTCAGCGGGAATTCCCCTGTCAAGCATGGAGTTCCGGTGGATTTTATGGGCCAGCCACAGCAGACAAACGGAAAAGAAAAACATCCCTCCCGAGCCCTCCTCAGCTCTCAAAATCAGATTTCCGCTCAGCCGGAAGGAGGCCAGGCCGTTTTAACCCTCTGTGGGAGGCGATCTGGAGTCTGACTCAAGACCCTCTGTACCCCTGCACAGCGCATGCGCTTAGAGGCCCTCAGGTCAGCTCCCCCAGCCCCTGGAAAAACCTCAGGGGCCCCAGGTCCCGGTTTGTGATCCCCATGGCAGAGCCAAGCACCTCACAGAAGCTCCCTGGGAAAGATGCAGAGCAAGATGAGAAAGCACTGCTTAGTGCACTCAGCTGGGACCACCCTGAGCTTCCAGCACTCCCTGTCTCCTTTGTAAGATCTTTTAGTTTTTGACTTTGAGACAGAATCTTGGGCTGTCTCTCAGTGTCTAGTTTGTAAGATCTGAGCAGTCTCTGAATCTAGCTGGGGCTGAGCAGTTTTGTAGTCTTGGCTTAGTAACAGGACCTACCCACAGGACTGCAGGGAGGACGAACTGAAGGCGATCAGTCATATCTGCTGTTTCACATGTGGCCCTCGACCACTGGTAGTCGCTGTCACCATCAAGGTCACTCCCTTTTCCTTCCACAAACCTGACAGTCTGGCAGCCTCCACCACGTCCCTCCCGAGAAGGACTCTTTTATTGTCTCCTGTTAGTCACAGGTTCCACAGGTAGGAAACCCTGCTCACCCCCAAACCAATACTCACCAGGGTTTTTATGGTCATCATGGATGTACAATGAATAATGGAAGATCTGAATAACCTTTGCACACAATTGGCACTCTGCCTTTTTCTCCTCACTCTTAGGCTGTAAACATATGTCCATTCCACAGTCAGTTTTGTGCTACTCTTTACAAACTTCCATGCTTTCTGTTGGTGGTTTTGCTGTCTGAAATCATCCTGCACGTAGTACCAAGGCACTGTTCCTAAACTCAAGAGAGTTGTGAAGTGCCTTCCAGAGAAAATATGCTAGGTATGTTTCATTTGGGTGTGAGTTATGGTGTGGATAGAGTGAGTTCAGTGTGAATGAATCAACGAAATATATTGTGTAAAGTGTTCCTCAATAGAAACCTACACAAAAAAAGCTGATGTGTTGAGGAGTTGATGAAAGCGCAAACTGAACTCTATGCTTCCTCCAGGAGCAACAGTTCAACATTGTCTAATACAACATTTGCAGCAAATGATGAAAATTTACCAGATACTTCAAGGTTTTGGAGTCCTCCAAGGTACCACATAGAGCTACAGAGACAAACTACATCATAAATTGATATCTTAGTCCTACCATTTTTTGTTTTGTTTCAGAACTGAGGATGGAATTCAGGGCCTTGTGCTTGCCAGACAAGTGCTTATTCTACTGAGATATCTCCCCAGCCTCACAAATTGATATCTTAAAGCAGCCATTTCTACACTCAGGCTCTGCAGTTGGTAACTCTGAATGGCCCAGCCACAAAGGCTTGTCCCTGCTCCCCAGTGTGATCTGTGCCTTCAAGGTAAGGATGATGCCACACTAGAGCTGCAGTCGCAGGGGCTTGTCTTGACTCCAAGATCTGTTCCTCTGGTGAGGAAGAAGGCCGAGAGAACAGAACCACCAAGCAAAAGCATCATCATGGGACATCCATGGGCATGCAGGGCTTCCTCACATGGCAGTGACCTTGGGGAAACTCTGAGAACCTAGCAAGAGGGTCCCAGTCAGCAAGGTAATAGCTGCCTCACCTTCCAGGTCCCAGCATCTGAGGACACAAAGGTTCGCTCCTATCAAATTCATCTGATCAAAGCATCCACCAGCCTACTCAGACTCAAGGAAGAGGACACAAACCCAAGGTCTTGATGGGAAAAGTGGCCATCAAAAACTTCTGAACCCTCACAGATGAGGAATTGAGAGACTCAGGTCCAAGTCTTAACTCTGCCACCATCCTTGCGGGGAGGTCCCAGTCCTTTAACTCCTGGAGCTCCAATGTCCTGTTCTAGTTTCCAGGGGAGAGTAGGAAATGAGACACTGGGTGAAAAGCAGTTTAGTGCCTGGCACACAGTGCCTGTAGATGTGAACAATATGAACAACATTTACTTATAATACCTGAATATATCAATATGTTGCATCTGGGCTGTGTGTAACAAAAACCTAACATAATCTCTTAGGGTTTGGGGACTAGTGTGACTACTCACAAAAATCACCAAAGACTCCACTAACTTTGGCTTTCCACTCTACAATCCTTAGCATGTGACTTTTGCCCTACAGTTCCAAGTTGACTGCTGTACCTCCAGGAATTGGTTGCATCTCCATTGTAGGCAGGAAAAAAAAAAAAAAGAAAAGAAAAGAAAGATAAAAGGCTTTCACTTGAGGAAGGAAGCCCTTCCTCAAACTTCTACCTTTATCTTGTTGTCCAAAATGAGCTACATGACCACACCTAGCTGCAAGAAAGGCTGATCAGAGGAGTATTTTTAGCTACCCCCACTACTTCCCCCTGAGAAATTGGGTTTTTACTGATAGAGAAAGGCATGGGCATTGTGTAGCCAGATAGAAATGTCTGCATTGTCTACCGTGGAGAGCAACTCACACTTGCACCTTTCATGCCAACATCTGCTCAGACCATTTAGGACAGACTAGAACAAATTCCATCCTAGGGGTCCCTCATTTGAGGTGGCTGCACTCCTGAGGCTTCCTCCCTCAGAAAGCCTTCCTAGACTTTTATCTCACCCTTCTCCAAAATCCTATTATCTGGACCAGCCCACCAAAACCTGACTTGGGGGATCTGATAAACCAAAGTCAGGGTTCTGTGAGACTCACAGTCTGCCTCTCAACAGGGAGAAGAAGTTGCCTGGCACAGCCAAGAGTGGAACTCAGGGTGCAGCCTTGGACCCTGACCCTGAACTGAAAGGATTTCATCTGGGCTCTGAATTCTCAAAGGATTCCTTAATGGTCATCTTGCTCTTCTGTATACTCTTGCTGCCTCTGTCACTCCTGGCATTGCTATTCTGGTCAACCTGAGCCTGGCAGGCTGAAGTACCCAGTGCAGTGGATAGTACCTGAATATCAGCCCAACACATCATGAAGGGACAGGGCAGAAGGGGCACCTATGGCCACATCAGCCTCCTCACTTTTGCAGTTTTACTGTGACCCCAAACCTGCCTTCTCAGCCAAAGTCAAGGCACAGCAATTAGCCAGGCCTACTCTCTCCAGAATAGAGATTTCTGAGCACCTATATTAGTCCGATTTCCTATAACTGGGACAAAATACTCAACAACCACAATATAAAGGAACAGAGATTTATTTTGGCTCAGTTTCTGGGTTCCTTTCATGGTTAGTCGGTTCTCAGGAAGAAATGGCCTAGGAGAATGGCATAATTCTTAGCTTATAAGGGTGCTTTCAGAATAAATGGGAAAATGCACTTCAGTGCATAGAAAAGCACCTGGCATATAGTAGCTTCTTGATGATGTTATTATTTCAATTTACATTTCATTTTTCATGAGAAACATGCCAGGAAGCACTGCCTGTTCCTGATAGATTACATTCCCAAAGATAATTGAGAGCCCCTTAGAGGATAGAGCTCTGGGCCTAAGCCTGTACATCCTCCTGTTAACCTGCCTCTTCCTGGGAACCAGCATCATCTGACTATTCCCACCAGCCTGCTCTCAAGAAAGAATAAGGTGTCCACTCACCTTGATATGGATGTACCCAACAGTGGTCTGGAGAAATGTCTTCTAAACTGTATTCTCTATTAGGTGCCCAGGTGGTAGGGGGAGCAACTGTGGCTGAGTAAAGCTAGGAAAATGCAAACTGAAATGAAACCCAAGGATGCATTTTCTGCAGAACTTCTCAGGTACAGCCTGAGGAGCCCTTAACAGGCTAATGCGCCACAACTCTCTAAAAGAGGAGTGCAAAATGCAGCATCCCGATCTAAAAAAAAAATAATAATCATGAAACCTTGGACATCTGCCAGAACAAGTGTTCTCAGGAATTCACCCTTGACTACACCAACATGAAGGAACTGAGCTCTAAGTAGTAACATCACAGGTATCAGCCTCCATGCTGGAGAACCCACATGGGTAGGTAGAGGATCCACATTAACCTGGATATAAAACAGGACAAAGCAGACCCTAATGCATCAGTGTAAGGTCACAATACAACTTTCATTCAACAGATATTTCTGGATGCTTGTTCGTGTCAGGCGTTGATCTGAGCCTCAGTGTTATTCTCTAAGAATTTTGATGGTGTGAGGCAAGAGAAGAAAAATGCTCTTAACCTAAATTCTGCTCCCACCACTCACTGCTTGTGCAAAGTTAAATTCCTGATGAAGACTAAATCCTAAGAGGTGACACTTGCACTGCATGCACTACATGACAGGACTGTTACAAGCACTGCCTGTGTAAACTCATCCAATTCACACAAGAATCCCCCACCCAGGTGGTTTCTACTGAGATGCTTGTGTTACAGATGAAGAAAGAGAGGCACAGAAAACTTTCCAAGACTGTACAACTGGCACATGACAAAGCTAAGAGTTGAACCCAGGCAGTCAGGTGCCCAGATATGCAGAGCCAACTATGTGACATGCAGATGATCCCCAGGGCAGACATCACCCGCTACTCCCTAACATTCATTCTCCTTTCTTCTCTACCAATAGACACCAGTTCAGGTGCATGCACGGCCACCTGCAGTCTGCTTTCCAGTTAAATATGATCACATGCGCAGTCAGCGGGACATGAGCAGAAGCCATCCTTCTAGGCACACAGCCTTAAAGATGAAGTGTGCTCTTCCCTTGTCTGCCTTTTTCATTTCTGTCACTTGGACAGCATGGTGCATAGTATGTCCTCATAACATCCTGGCTGCTGTCCCCAAGATGAATGATCCTAGAGAACAGTGCAGATGCACCCTTTGTCAATCCTACACTGTCACTTCTGACATACTCTTTGATCACAGAAGTCCTATATGACTCCATGCAAAAGATGTACTACACAAAGGGGGTAATACCAACAGCCACGGCTTGCTAGGAGCTACCCTGGCATGTGACAACCTCATAGAATGCCAACAAGCCCTCCCTCCAAACATGCAGAATGTGAGAGGAAAATAGGTTTTGATCTCGCCTAACTGATTTACGGTTATGATTAATACACCTATGAATGCTTGACAGAATGGGCCCCAACAAATACACTCATTCATCCTTTTCTCTAAGCAGATTGAGGTGTAGTACTTTGTCTGATGCTGCTCTGTTCACACACTAGCTTACATATGTGTGCCCCACCATCCAGTTCAGGTTTGACACCCTGAACACATGGAGGCAGTGTATCGGCATCTTCATTCATTCATCGATTCACTCTTTCATCCATTATTATTACAACATGCCAGGCTCCAGCTTTGGATACTAGGGGAATCATGTCCAGCAAGGGAGACAAGTATAACAAGACAGAAAACAGCCAGCTGTCATTGGAAAGTGAGCCAACTCTAGTGCCAGACAAGGCAGGGACATGGTGCCCAGCCCAGCTGGTGAGTGCATGGGCTGGGCAGATGTCATGGTACAGCTAGACAGTGCTCAAGATAAGCTCATGTACTCTCTCTGCCCCGATAATCCTGCCCCTGATATCTGTCCCTGAGTGACACACCAGGAGTCCCTGAGACTCATGTACCACACGTTCACTACAGTTTTGCTTTGGGAGGGGGAAGCTGGAGGTGGCCTATCTCTATCTCTTAAAGAATTAGAAAAGAGCGTCTAGTGGGTATGTATATGGAATGCATGTTGAATGGTAGCTAGAAGCAATAGATCTGAGTTAGACTGAGCACAAAAAGCAATGTGAGAAAACAAAATATAATAATAAAAAACCCCTAAGAAACAGATCTATAGAAACTATCTCTTGTGTACATTAAGAACCTATCTGCACAAATCAGTAGCATATATGTTCCATAAGGATGCATACATAATCAGAGACAGGCACCAGAAGCATTAGAGCAAGTCCCCTGTATGAAGGGATGGAGGAGAAGGATCAGGAAGAGGCACAAAGGCCAGTTTTGATGCACGGTACAAAAGTTGGCATTGCAGTGGGGTTGTGGGAGGCCCAAGAAGCCACCCTGAACCTTAACAGAACACCAGGGCTGTGTGGGCCTCCCCAGAGAAGACAGGAGCAAAGACTGATACCACAGAGGAAGGACAAGTGCTTTAGCAATTCAGAAGACCAGGGTCCATAGTTAGGGCCAGACAGCAAGGCTAGCACTTTCCTCTCAGCCTCCACTCCCCTGGCCACCGCCACGCAGCCCTCACATGCCTCTGGGCTGTCTGTGAAGCAGATGGAAGAGGGGGGCAAAGCAAGGGCTACAAAGTCAATGGGGACTATGTGACCTCTGGAAAGTCATTTCTCCTGACTGAGTCTATTTCTCCATGTATAAAATGGGAAGAATAATGATACCTATGTCAGAAGATTATGTTGGGCAAGAAGTGAACTTGCAGTCAATAGGAGAGAAAGTGAACAAAGAGTAACCAAGAGAGAGTGGACCAAAAATATATCAGGTTTCCACTGCTGTATTTCCAGGGCCCAGAACTGTGCCTAGCATACAGCAGGTGCTCAACAAATGCTTGCAGAATGAATGAATGAACGGTGGCAATACATGCTATAGAAGAACACACTGCGGGATAGGGTAAAAAGGAACACTGGGTGCTGGCAGGCAGAAGGGAGTGACCTTTTGAGATGGTGGTCCTGGGCCCGCTGTGGAAGAGACTTGAAGGAGGATTTAAAGGAAGTAAAGAGAAACACTCTTGAGGACACCTGAAGACAGTGATGTGAGGGACAGAGAAGAGCCCAGTGTGGCTTCAACAGTGACCTGAGGCCCCTTGGGTGATTGGGCTGAGAAACCACAGAAGCCCCCATACTGCCAGGAACAATTGCCAAAACAGTAGACAGGCTCAGCCCTGTCTCAAGGCCAGCCCCCAGCACAGTAGCACAGATCTACAGATCTCTCTCTCTCTCTCTCTCTCTCTCTCTCTCTCTCTCTCTCTCTCTCTCTCTCTCTCTCTCTCTCTCTCTCTCTCTCTCTCTCTGTCTTTCAGGGACGAGACTTTCTGGGCACCAGAGCCCAGCTTTGTAGGCATCACCTCACGGCACCATCACCAGCTTAGCCTAGTCTTCACAGCAGGAAAACAATACTCAGAGGCAGCTAATGTCCAAACTGAATTGGATCTCCCTGATGCTAGACCCTGGCTTGTTCCTGTCACATTGTTCTGAAGTTCTTTGTTTACAGTCTGCCTTCCAGGGACTGCAGCAGCCTGCCTCCTTCTCATTCATGGTTTTATTTTACTCCCAGATCCCTTGTGTTAAAGCCTGCCCAAGAGAATGAATGAACGAGCCAGCAATTCTCGCTCTATTGAGCATCTCCAGTCCTCAGCTGGGGCTGGAAGGGGGTTGACAGAGGAATCTCAAGCTGCCTGAGGGTCAGGAGTAAGAGGAGGGGAAGAAGGGGGAGAAAGTGAAAGTGAAGGGAGCTGGGAGCCCCATGAGGAGGTGCAGACAGAGAAGGAAATCTCCCAGCAATAATTCATCTGCTCAGGAAGCAGCAGCAATTGCAGAGCCAGGGGCTGCCTGTGGGACAAGCCCTGCGAGGAGGGGCCATATAGGCTCCCTCTCCTCCTAGGAAACCCAGCCTGGCCAGGGTCATGGTCAAATGGTATGGGGGAGGGGAAGCCAGGTGTGGGAATAGACTCTCCCATAGATCTTGAGTTCTGAAGACTTAGGGGCTCCTCTGCCAGCAGTCAAGGGAAATTTCAAGTCCGTCTCTCCCCTTTTCTCCCACTGGGATCAGGGAGCCTGAAGACACCCAGTGTGGCAAAGCTGGAAGGTACCTCCAAGAACATGGGTGCCCAGAGAAGCTACATGCACTGGGAAGCCTTTTGCCAGTCCTGTCACCCTACTACCATCTGAGCTGAAGAGAAAGCCCTTTGCTGATTAGGGCAGTAGTAGGATGGAGCTGGAAAACAGATATGGGTGATGAGGGACCCAGTGGCCATCTACAGCTCATTTTACTCTTCCCTAGGCCTCTGTGGAGGAGGACAGATAGGCTGAAGCGTCTGGAAGGAAGACCAGCATAAGGAAAGACTCTGTAGGGGAGCTGTGGTGGTGAATTCTCAGAAGTTGTGATGCCAGACAGCTTGGGCTGGCACCCTTACTCAACAACCTGGAAGGCTAAAGACCAGCTCTCTTTTTTCCTTCCTTATTTTAGACAGAGTCTTACTCCGCAGTTCAGGCTAGTCTCAACTTACAGCAATCCTTCTGTCTCATCCTTTTGTACCATGCCCAGCTCAGCCTTATCTGTATGTTAGAAAAACATGGCCCCTAGCCGGGCGAGGTGGCTCACGCCTGTAATCCCAGCACTTGGGAGGCTGAGGCAGGAGGATTGGTGTGAGTTCGAGACCAGCCTGGGCTACAAAAGTGAGCTCAAGGCCAGCCTCAACTGCATAGTGAGACCCTGTCTCAAAAAGACAAAAAAAAAAAAAAAAAAGAAAAGAAAAAGAAAAAGAAAAACATGGCCCCAGTTGAGAGAACTGAAGTCCCCAGAACTATGCCTGCCAGTTCTGTGAGGGCCATGAGGCAGAGGGTTTCTAATCTGTGCACATCTGCGTCCTCATACCTAAAACTAGGCCTGACTCTTAGTAAGGACCCAATAACTACTTGTTGGATGAACAAGTGAATGAATGGAACCACTAATGTTTGTGGTTTTTGCTTTTAAAGTTTGCTGCTAGGAAGGTGACACTGTTAAATCCCTTTTTGCAAAAATTATAGCGTTTGTCCAAGTGCTCTCCATGGACAACACCATCTTGGACAATACATAGATTCCTGGGCCGTGCTCCAGAACAGCTGAACCAAATGGGGCAATCTGATAGCCACACTGTAAAAAGCCTCTTTGGTTCTTACACAAAAGTTTAGAGAACCAGAAGATCAGAATCAGAGGGCTGGATGACTTCACTTCCCAAATGAGGTCACAGGTCAACCTAGGAAAAGCGACCTGCTTGCAGTCATAGTCCGGAGCTGAGCTACATTCTACCCACCCAGACCTCCAGCATTTACCCCGTTTACCCTCAGAAACGCGAGCCCCTCGGGCTGGACACCGCTCGCTGGCCCTGGCCGCTTTCAACCTGGAGGAGAGCGGCGCGTTGCCATTGGCCACGGAGCGGACAGTACTTCCCCATTGGCCGGCGGAGCCCCCGCCCCCTACTAGGGCCGCGTTGTGATCGGCCCCTCCCTTGACTATAAGGCAGTGGCTGGCAGGCCGTGGGAGCGCGCGGGAGCGCACGGCCGGGCGCGGCAGGCGCGGGGACGCGGCGCGGGAAGGACGCAGCTGAGCGCCCATGGCGTTCGCGCTGCTGCGCCCCGTCGGCGCGCACGTGCTGTACCCGGACGTGAGGCTGCTAAGCGAGGACGAAGAGAACCGCAGCGAAAGCGACGCGTCGGACCAGTCTTTCGGTTGCTGCGAAGGCCTGGAGGCGGCGCGGCGCGGCCCGGGCTCTGGGGGCGGGCGACGGGCGGGCGGTGGCGCGGGCCCCGTGGTAGTGGTGCGGCAGCGGCAAGCAGCCAACGCGCGGGAGCGGGACCGCACGCAGAGCGTGAACACTGCCTTCACGGCGCTGCGCACGCTGATCCCCACCGAACCGGTGGACCGCAAGCTGTCCAAGATCGAGACGCTGCGCCTGGCGTCCAGCTACATCGCGCACTTAGCCAACGTGCTGCTGCTGGGTGACGCGGCCGACGACGGGCAGCCGTGCTTCCGTGCAGCTGGCAGCGCCAAGAGCTCCGTCCCTGCCGCAGCCGACGGCCGCCAGCCACGCTCCATCTGCACCTTCTGCCTCAGCAACCAGCGCAAAGGGGTGAGTGCACCGCTCTCGCGACGATGGGCCTGGGCTCGAAGGGAATGGGGCCTCTTGGGGAATCAGAGATGCGGAGACTCCAGTGGAGACAAGGCGAAGCGCCTGGGGTTAATGTGTGCAACAGAGCCACTCACCTCATATTCTCCAAACAGAAGGGTGCAGAGAATCCCTGAGCCTGGCTGTAATTTAACTGTTCATTGACAGATACCGCTCCAGCTAGAGGGGTACTGAGACATCCTTCCTCTCACATGAGGAGTGAGGACAGAGTAAGTCAGACCTCACTGGCAAAGCACCTTTCTCTTTGCTCCATGCACTTCTTGGCCTCCCTCTAGGTTTTCCCCAGCATTTGTGAGGAGAAGGACTGAGGCCCTGGGAGATGTAATCCCCAGCCTGCATTTTCAAGGTTCAGGCTCTTAGGTTGCCAGACGTGTGATACCCTGAGCTACCCCGTCTTCACCTGTCCCTCATCCTCAAACCTGACCCTAGAGCAAGAGACCCCAAAGAAATGGGAGCACATACTGTCAGCCCAGAGCTTGAACTCAGCTGATGAACAGGAGGACAAAGCAGAGGGTCCCCTGAAAGGATAGAGGACAGGACACTCTGGGGGCAGCTGGACATAGCTGGAGGTAAGCTCTAGCTTTGTGTCCTAAGAAAGGGGTGAACCAGACCTGAAGAGGTTGGGTAGCAGCTGGGTAACAGCAGAGGCTACCCAGGATCCTGTTGGCTGAAAACTTATCCAGGCCCTAAGTAACCTGCTTCATGCCCAACCGCTCCCCTTTTCTGACCTGGACTTTTCTACGGAGAGGAAAAACCTATCGCTGTGACAGCATTGGGTTTTAGCAGCTACCACTTACATCTGTGAAACAGGCTCACAGAGTCCTGCCTGTCTTTTGCTGTCCAATGAAAGGTTATTGCCAAGGAGGGAGGGGGATTAGACTCAGGGCCCCTGACTCCACCAGACTTTCATCCTCACAGCTGCTATAGATTCCCTCTGCCCCAGCCCGAGCTGGAGAGGCCTCTGTGTGTGGGCCTCACCCCACTCTCCGGTTCATCAGACCACCAAACTGGCTTCCTATCCCTTCGTTGCCTCAGTTGCATTAGTCTTCTTGGGCCCTGAGTTGTACCCTTTCGAAGGTCCCTGCCACTTCCTGTTGTGGATCCCTGACAGTGCCTGGCTGGGCTGGGAAGCCAGGGCTGGGCCCTCAGACATACAGCCAGCGATGGAAAGGCTGCCTTTCCTTGCTTGGCAACCTTGAAAACTCAGCAGCTGGCCTCTGTTGGCTCTGAGAATAGCCCTGGAGAAGCAGGCAGTGGGTGCCTAGCCAAGCCAGGTGTTTCCACTGATGTGTGAAGGGCGGGACAGGGTGATGAAGACAAGGATGCTGAGGTCTGATGGAGGCAGGAGGATATCACAAAGGGACTGTCAGAACCCAGAGGAAGCCCAGACCCAGGGCAAAAGCTGAGGGGCTTCCTTGGGAATTTGCAAAGGGAGGAAGAGAGAAGGGTGTTCTAGGAGCCCACACCAGTAGCTGGAGGGCAGAGTCATGGCTGAGAGAAGGAAGTGGGAAGACGTTAAAGAAGGCGGGAATATGGAGACAGAGATTAGCAGTGACAGTGACACAGTCTTCCTGAGCACTGATTTGTGCTCAGCGCTCTTCATGAGTTATCACTGCGGTTCCTCAGCAAGCAGGCTAGGCACACTGTGGCTGTCCCCATCACTGATCCAGTGGTGGAGCAGTATCCTCACTCAGGCCTGCCTGATTAGAAAGAGGGACCAGCGACATTAAGAGCCTGGTGAGAAGGGGCTGCCTGTCACATGCCCACACCAGGCAGGCGGGGGGGGGGGGGGGCTTCTTTGTGGGTCTCAGGCGCCTGGCTCATATGGCCCTGTTTGGGCTGTGTCCCTGGGATCTATGTATGGGACCAAAAATCCAACCAAATATGGCTGCAGAAGCCATGCTTAACACCATGGCTCTTCTGGGAATAATGAGAGAGGTGATTCTTGCCAGTGCTGGCCCCTCCAGGACTCAGCTGAAAGAAGAAAACTGTCTTGGGAACCCCTGCTGTCCTCTGAGCTCTGAGGTGTAGGAAGCCCCAAGGTCCCACACCCTTTCCCTTCACCCTGAATCACCATTCCATCCTTCCCTAGCCAATCTGGCTTGGGGTCTCTATGGAAAGTTTCCCAGAGCACCTTGCTGTTTATAGGGCCTGAGGGCTGGCCTCTGTGGTAAGAGCAGTGTGTGGGAGAGGGAAAAGCACCTTTTGTCTCTGCCCTGTTTCCCTTTTATCCAGGGATAGGGGCTAGACTAGATCCTCTGGTGAGGCTGTCCTCCGTTGTGCCCAGCTCAGGAGCAAATGTGGTGGTGGCACAGCAGGGGCCAGGAGATGCCATCAACGGCTGATATGGACAACTGTACTGTGCATTCTTACTCAATGTTTTCTCTGTTCCCTATGCTGTGCTGGGGTTTTACCCAGTAGCTTGTGTGAACTTGAGCCCCTTAAAAATTACTTCACTTTCCAGGTGAAGAAACTCATGCTCAGCCGGGCGTGGTGGCGCATGCCTGTAATCCCAGCACTCAAGAGAGGCTGAGGCAGGAGGATCGGTGCAAGTTTGAGACCAGCCCGGGCTACAAAAGTGAGCTCAAGGCCAGCCTGAACTGCACAGCAAGACCCTGTCTCAAAAAGACAAAATAATAATAATAATAATAATAATAATAATAATAAATAAAATAAAAAGAAAGAAACTCATGCTCAGTGAGACAAGGTTGCTTTGCCCGAAGTCTGGTGCAGAACAGGGGCTGGAGGCCAGGACTTGAGCCCTAGTCAGAGTGCTTCTCAAACTCTCTTGGTCCTAACTTAATGGGGCACAAACTGGGAACAGGTCAGGATCTCTTCTAAGGGCTCATGGCAGCTTACACATTTGGCTGTGTCTGGGTCAGCAACTACAACCATTTGTCACCATTTCATAGACGAAGAAACAGGTTCAGGAAGGTGGAGAGTCCCAGCATTCTCGTGGGATCCAGGAGACCACCAGAGACAGTGTAGGTGGTTTCCCTAGGATTTAAAGACAGGAAGTGGAGAGGCCCATTTTCTATCCCCAGGCCCAACCCTGCACCCCCTCCCCTGCCCCATCCGTCCTTCTCAGCCTCCCCTGCCAGAGTTTGTCTGAGAAGCCCAAGCCCAAGGCTCTGCTGGGACCATGGCCTCAGCCCTCAAAATAGCCCTGCCTGTGAGTGAACATGCTGTCCCTGGGCCCAGAGAGCCTCAAGGGAGGCTGGGCCACATCTGGATGGATCTGCCCCAACCTGGACTTGGGATGGAGGGGGGCAGAGGCAGAGGCAGGGCGTCCAGATGGTCTGTGACATCCTTTGCTGGGCTGAGAAAGCTGCCGCTCCCTTTTCTCCAGGCTATATTCTGGGCACAGAGCATTCACGGTCATGTTTCAGATACTGTCATGTCCCAGAAGCAGGACAGCTTGATGGACAACATGGATTTCTAGCCAGGCTATTTGGCCACTAGGCCAAGAGCCTCTGGGCTGCCCGACTGAGTCTAGAGACCTCAGAAGAGGAGTGCTATCATGGCAAGACCTCTCTGCTCTGTGGAGAAGATGAAGCCTCTGCATACAACCTAAGAATACTGGCAGAGGGGCTTTCAGGGACTGCCCCTGTGGGATGACGGGCAGGTGGCCTCAGGGACCAACATTAGCTCATCTTCCAGTGTCCTCAAGTGGCATTAAATGGCATTGCTCTGCATGAAGTCCTGGACTGGGAAGGGACCATGGAGTTATAAATGCTTTCTCCCTACTACTCCCAGCACTCTGGCCTGATGGGGAACAATGGAGAGACCTTTGTTCCTTCTGGGTTATATCACAGGGACTGTCCCCAAAGTCCCCAAAGTCTTTCAGGAGTAGAAGACCCTTCCTAAAGAGAAAAGACCTGAGAGTATGTTCCCAGCAAAGGGAGGACCCACCGTGGAGGAAGGAGGCCAGAAATCCTGCTCTACTGTGACAACTTCTCAGTCAGGCCATTCCACGACCAGAATTGTCATGGGTTCACCTGAGTTCCATTCCCAGAGGTGCCTTTCCACTGAGCCATATCCCCAGCCATTTTTGAGCATTTTTATTTGAAGGCTGTCCTGCTAAATTGCCTGGGGGAGGTTCGAACTTATGGTTCTCCTGCCTCAGCCTCTCTGACCGCTGGGATTACAGACATTTACCACCACACCTGGTACGTTAGATTTAATCTAAATCTAAATTAATTTTTTTTCTGTATTTTAGGGAAGGTTCTACAGGGTGTTCAGGGCTTCACTACTAGGTTGGACTTCTAATGATCTGCCTGTTTACAGCCTCCAAAGAGCTGGGATTACAGGCACACGCCACCATGCCCAGTCTCAACTGCTGTCCCAGGGGCAGGGACGGCACTGTAGACCCAGCGATTGAACCCCAGCTCCTGCACCTGCTTGCAGGTACTTTAATCCTCTGAGCTATTTGGCTGGTCCTTTAAATCTAAATTAGATTTTTTTTAATTAAAAAAAAGAACAATTTCATGGCTCAAGCCAGAGAAATGATCCAGTTCAAATCAGAGCTGCCTGCATTAAAACATATGAATTACAACCCTTCCATGAGCATGTCAGGCTTACAGTTTACATCTCCTTGTCCCCATAAAGCGTCATGGGGTCGTACACAGGTCTTCTGGGAGGTGACTGGATTATAAGATTTATTGCTGAATTGCTGGCAGGTCTGTTCTGGTCAGAAGAGGTGGGGTACTGACCTTCTCGCCTCTTCCCTTCTCTCTCTGCTCCCAGATGCCCTGAGGTGGGCATCTTCTGCCAGACCCTCCTGCAATGCCACCCTGACATGCAGCCCGCATGCTACAGTAAGCCAAAATCAACTTTCTTTAACTGTGGGTGCCAGGTATTTTATCACAGTAATGAAAATGTTACTAAGGAATAAGATTACCTGTTAACTTCTCAAAATAGTGAAGCTCTGAAAACATATAATATAAAAAGCTCCAAAAAAAAAAAAAATGATCACAGAGGGAAGACAAGACAAGGTAAAGGTAAAAGAGTACATAAAGTGAAAAGGCCTCCCTCCCGTCCTATTTCCCCATCATCAAATTTCTGTTCTCTGAAGATACCCACTAGCAATTTCCTGTATGCTCTTCTGTCTTGAAATTACAACACATGGGAGTATTTGCTCCATTCTGCCCTAGTCTTTGCCTTTAGACAATGTGTAAGTTCCAGTACTGTGTTCCCAGTGACCCAACCCATCCTCCTAACACCTCTCTCTCTCCCTGTAGGTTGGTCGTCGTGACCTGGGAAGCAGCTGCTTGAAAGTGAGGGGGGTGACCCCGCTTCGAGGGCCACGGAGATGAACCTGAGCCACTATAGTATTTGTTTCAAATAGGACTCTGGAAAAGGAAACCAGCTACTGGCTGGGCAGGGCAAAAGATCCCAGATGACATCAGACCCATCCCTTCACTATAGGGACCAAAAGACAATGACATGGGCCCAGGGTCTTTTGGGGGAGGCGCCTGGAACATCTCCATCCCACCCTGGACACTTGTGAGGACCCAACCAGCTTACACAGGCCTAGCTGCTCAGAGACATTGGAAAAACCAAAGACTTGGTGACCTGTAGAGGGTGTGTGCGTGTGTGCATGAGTATGAGTGTGCGTGAAAGAGAGTTGGTGGGGTTTGAAATAAAAGTATTTTTAAATAAGAGATGTCATTTCCAGCTGAGGAAGAGCAGGGCCTATGAACAGCAGCAGTTGGAGGTGCCCCCTTACAGGACCTAGAAAGGGACACCAAGTGGCCGGGAATGCCAGCCCTGGAGTATGGGGCTAAGGGCTGGCATCCAGGCAGGCTGAGACAGAAGTGGAGGTGAGCAGGCTTCCCACTTCCCAGTGTGTGCAATGTCATTGAGCAACCTCTTGGTGTCTGGGGCAGTGGGGAAAGAAATCCTAATTTTATTTATTTTTGCATAAGGATTAAATTTGTGTTCAAAGTTAAGGTGTACAAGCACGTAGGGTGTAGTCTCCTTGGACTCTAGCCACTTCTCCCAAAGGCTGCCTGGTCACTGTTTTCTATGATGTCCCTTCCCCTGTGAATACTTAAACAAATGCACAAAGCACAGGACACTTTACACACCTTCTACTTCTTCCTTTTCCCCCTTAGTCTAGCTGACGGTTGCCCCAAACCAGTGTAGAAACAGTATCCTGATTAGCTGAAATTCCATTTTATGAACAAACACACTTCAGCTCATCCCTCATTGATGCTGTCAGAAATAATATGGTGTGGGTGTGCAGTTTTCCATGCAGATGAGTGTATGTTAAAGGTATACAGGCCAGGCTTGGTGGCGCAAGCTTGTAACCCTAGCTCTTGGGAGGCTGAGGCAGGAGGATCAATGTGAGTTTGTGACCAGCCTGGGCTACAAAAGTGAGCTCAAGGCCAGCCTGAACTGCATAGCGAGACCCTGTCTCAAAAAGACAAAAAAAAAAAAAAGGTATACATACACTCCTACCCTTATTTTAGCAGAAATGATTTGGAGGACTGATGCTCAGAATCACATGGTGGGGTGACACCCTGAGGCCTGTCCAGTGTTTAAACCCAGAGCAGCTCCTTCCCCTTTCCAGTCCCTAATATCCTGGATTTGATGACTACAGCCTTGGTGGAGAGAGCTGGTCAGTGGGCCTAGGAGTCCTTGGTACTCCAGGGGTCCCCTGTCGCTCTGAGGTGCCAGGATCATAGGAGCTCGGGAGGCCAAAGGGAGAAGAAGGCAGGGAGAGGCCAGGGCAGCCAGCCAGATATATTCATAGTCTTATAGTTAATTATTTTCACTGAACAAGATTTTGCTGTAATGTTGGCATTCTGCAGTTGGGTTGCATGTCCATACCTGCAGCTCTTCCCACACAGCTGACCCTCCGATAAGCCCAAATGGGGCCAGCCCGGTCACCACAGAGCTGAGCTTGGGCCGCTGGATTTTCTCCCAGTGAAAACCCTGCAAGAACCAGGAGTCATCAGAATTGCTAGTCCCAAACCACCCACTTAACCCAGGAGAGCTTTCCAAGAGCCCTCCCCTCCTTCTTCGTGTCACATGGACACTGTCTCACTTATCCTGCATCCCAGTGGGCTGTACTTCCCCTTTGGGAGCTAATTAGGAAAGCACATTGCTCTCCCAGGGCCTACTTTGGTCCAGGTACAGGCAGCCTCTGGCAAAGTCACAGGAAAAGGACTGTGACCTTGTCAATGACAGGAAACCTGGAAGTGGGGGCAGGGCAGATACTTGGGTGCACTGGGCTCTAGGTCCTCTTTGGCCCACAGATTTGCTGGGTGACCCCAGACTTGTTCCTTGACCCCACTGGGCCTTCCTGGCTTAATGTCTAACCAACAAAAGCACCAAAAACATGTGTGTACTTTTTACTTTGTTCAGTAATTTTAAATAGACCACTTAGGAGCTGGGCAAGTAATTCAAGTTGTATCAAATAGTGTGCAGTAAAAAGCACACAGTCCCTCAGGCCCCTCCCTGAAGGCAGCTCCTATCTCCTATGGATGTGTTTATGGTAAGGAGTTCAAAGAACAAGACTCTAGAAATAAAGTCCACCCCAAAAGGGGCTGGAGAAATAGCTCAGCAGCCTAAGTGCCTGCCTGGCAAGCACAAGGCCCTGAGTTCAATCCCCCGTACAAAAAAAAAAAAAAAAAAAAAAGCTCAAAGACAACCACAGCATGCTCATTACACACACACACACACACGCATGCACACATGCACACACAGGCACACACACACACCCTCATCCATACATAGCATCAGTGCTGAGAAGTGCACTGTGTAAGGGCCCTGCTCCCAGCATCACGTGCCTAGGGACCTGGCAAGAGGGCTGCAAGGTGCAGTAAGCAGCCCTCAGGAGCTGGGTGCCAGCACTTCCTCTCGCTCTGAGCTTTCAGTCACATCTCCGTTGAGGTAGAAAATGCATTCACAGAGCTCTGCGCCAAAGCCACAAAAGCAAGTAGACTGATAAGTCTTTCCCTCCCAGCCAATCACTTCTGGCTCTCAGGCAATTACTTTTAGCCAGGATTCCTGCAGAGAGGATCTGCATATAGAAGCACTTTAGACACACACACACACACACACACAAACACACACACACACACACACACACACACACACACACACACACACGCACCAGTTTCTCACACAATTGACAGCCTTTTGCACTGCTCTGCACTTGGACTTTCCCCATTCTGTGCCACTCAGAACCGATGGTGTTCCTCGGCTGTTCCCAGTGTTCCCAGTCGCACAGTGCTCCCTTCTGCATGCCCACTGTGCCACTTGCAGGTTTCCTGGATAATGGACAGTTAACATCTATGAGTGTGAGCTTCAGGAGCAGCCTGCACACATGACTTGGGAGAAGCACAGCTGTAGACCAGTACCTCTGGGGCCATTTTCCTAATCTGCCCCTCCCTACACACACTTCCCACCTCCAGGATGGGACACCCCAGCCAGCCTTCCCCAAGCCAACTTGAAGCCGGAGGAGTTAAGTTGCTCAGGGAGAAAAATCCCAGGGCTCAGGAGAGTGCAGTGATCAGGACCATCAGCCTCTTCACTTCACAATGAGAAAACTGAGACAAGACAGAGGGAAAGACCTGCCTGAGCTTCCCTAGCAAGCATATAGCCCAGATCTTCCCCCTGCCCCTTTCCAGGCAGGCTTCTGTCCTCTAATCCCACAGTCACAAGTTTAGAGGTCACCCACAATCATGGGGCAACAGACTCAAAGAGGGACAGCGGTGGGCCACTGGTGTACAGCATTTGGTGCTAAGCAGGATTTATTTAGTGTTCAGGGCTCCTCCCTTGTTGGCCCAGGCCACTTCTGTTTTATGAAGCACCTATTATAAGTTTAAAAATAAAAATGAAACTAAGGATGTGGCTCACGGATAGAGTATGTTTTCAGCATGTATGAGGCCCTGGGTTCACTCCCTAGCACAAAAAATTAATAGTAGTAAATAAAACATCACAGAAGAATTCTGAAAAGGATAGCCTATCTGTTTAGCAAGTTAACGATCTACACCCAGTCTCAAAGCACAATGCATCATCTTGCAAACATAATATAGAAGGTTTGTAAAAGCATTAACTCCTGAAGGTACATGCAATGGTGAATGTCTTCTGTGCTGCCTCTGTCACTTGCTACTGTCCATTTTGGCTCCTGGGTCATCTGTGTTATCAGAGTCTGGAACTGCAGAGCTCCATGAAACATGTGACCTTGGACTGGAGCCTGTACTGTGGGGTGGGGGTGCGGGATTGCCACGGAGAATGTTATTAGAACAGTTGATAAAATTAGAATTGAGACAATGAAGTACTGTTACAAAGGTAAATTTTCTGCATTTACTAACACTTCTCTGGTTATATAAGAGAATATCCTTGTGCTTAAGAAATTAGTGTTCTTCAGGGATAGAGGAGCATGATGTCGATAATATATTCTTACATACATCTGAAAAGATACATGTTAGGCCTGTGAAGAGAAAGATAAAGCATACATAGTGACCTGTGTGAATTTGGGGAATCTGAGTGAGAGGTATCCAGGGGTTCCCATATTCTTTTCTATCTATTTCTGCATGTTGTAGAGTGATTGCAAAATGATGAGTTAGGAAGCCAGGACCGTGGTGTATGAGGATGTGAGGGCTGCCAAACCAGTCCCTCTCCCTCTCTGACCCACCCTTGCCTTGGCCAACGTAAGAGAGGACAGAAAAGATTCCAGGAATCCGAGGTACCCTGCCTGGTACTCTCAGGCCCCGAGGCCCCTCCGGAGGATAAGGTGGTCCTGGCCCCCAAACCTCCTGCCACCATGATTTATGTCCCTGTGAGCCTCAGCAGCTGTGAGCTCAGGTCCCACTGGGCAGCCAGCTGGGGGGCCAGCCTTTGCTTCTCAGCGTGTCTAATCCAGACCAGACTCACAGACCCCACGGGCCTGAGATTAACCTCCCAGGAGGCCAGGGTCAGAGGCCAGGCCAGCAGGGCCTGGAAACTGAGAGGAGGGGTGGTGCTGAGGATGAACCAGCTGGAAGGCAAAAGACCTTGCCTGGTCTAGGTTGGCCACTGCTCCTGTGTGATGCAGGGTGGATGTCTGCCCTTCCCTGAGCCTTGCTGTTGCTCATCTCATGGCCTACACACAGTGAACCAGAGAGCTTTGGCAAATGAGAAAGACTGACTTGGGGAAGGAAAGCAGATAAAACATGCCAAGGTTCTCTAGGCTTAGAAGAAAAATGTCTCACATTTTTGAGGGCCTACTATGTGTCATGCCTCAATCTATATGCTGGGCATAACAAGCTTGCTAGGTATGTGTATTATTGCCTTATTTTATAGATAAGGAACACAAAGACAAGGAGGTTGAAGAACAACTATAAGCAGGTGAATCCTAACCAGTGGATGGCCACAGAGGCCCCTGGCCTCGCACTCACCACCCTGTCAGGCACCCTAACTCACAGACTGTTTCAAGTGACTGACCAGAGACTCCCAGCCCACCCCTAGCATACACAGCCAGGTACTGTCATCTTCCCAGATCCCACACTGGAAACCCATGCTGAGGATCACACAGCCAGAAAATGGATAGTGGGGCAGGATTCAAACCCCAGGGATCTCTCTTCAGACCAGGTGGCTCAGGCCACTGCAGGAGCCAAAACTCACAGGAGGCACAGCACAGGGTTCAATGTCTTAGGTCTCAGGGCCCAACTTTTCAGCTTGCCTGGGCTCCACTGACTGAGGAGGAATAGTGTTGGGCTATATATAAAATGTATCACAGGTAATATATATGAGTAACAAAACTCTTTTGTTTCAAATAATACAACATTAAATAACACAAACCAAAATTTAGTAGTCAAATATGAAAACTTACATGTCTGCTTAATAACAATAAACATGTCTTCATAGGCACATGCGCACACACTACTGGAAGCTTGAAATTCTTTTTTTTTTTTTTTTTTTTTTTTTATTCTATTTTCTTGTTTCAGAACTTTTGTTTTATTTATTTTTATGGCCGGCTCAGCCTGCCCTGAGGGCAGGGCTGGCGCAGCTTGTGGTGCCGGGGATTGAACCGCGGTCCCTGCAGCTGCCCAAGTTTTCCTAAGCAGGCTCTTTAGACCACTGAGCCATCCTGCCGGCCCCGGAAGCTTGAAATTCTTTATTTTATTTTATTTTTTATTTTATGAAGCTTGAAATTCTGTTACACCAGCAAAGATCAGTTTTAGTCACCAAGTCACATAAGCATATGTAACATCTTACACACACAGTTTTGGGTCAAATCACCTACTTGAGAAGTGGAATTTGTATTGCACTGTGTCCTGCCCTGCAGAACATTCTGTTGTCACCTACACTCAGTAACCAGAGTATGATAAAAATGAGTCTTGAAAAATTTCACTAAAAATCACAGTGAGGTTAAACATTTACAATCTTGTGGGACCTTATCACTAGTTGCGCATGATGGAATATAGCATTGGAGTCTCAGATTGGACCTGCCTTGCATAGATGGGCTGAAACTGTGCTCATGCTGCTGTTCAGTCAGTCAACGAGTACGCATGGAACAGGAAAGATAGAGTCCCTGACCTTGTGGTGGTCACCATTTGTAGGAAAAGCAGGCTCTGAAAAAATCACACAGCTGTGCGGCTGTGGCTCCTGGCAGAGCACCTGGCTTCTGTCCTCCATACTAAACTGAAGCAAAAAAGAGTGAGAGATGTTTCCCTGTCATATGGGATGCAGGAATGTGTCACTGAAAGAACACATGCCTGCAGATCGCTAGATGTCCCCTGAACATAACCCAGGCATCCCAGGGCTTCAGCACACAGAGCAGCCCACATGATCCCATGGACAGAGCCTGTGCCTTGCTGGGGTCAGAGGAGAGTAACAACAGCTGGTACTGTATCTATGCCAGGCCTTTGCAGCCCTGTAACTCATTCATGCCCGCCCGGCCCAGGCACTTGGGGCTGGCACTATCCTCCTCCTCCCTGAGGCCTCCAGGGACCCAGGTACTATAGGATGAGCCAGGATCCATGCTGGGTCAGGGTTGGCACCACTAGCCTCTTGGTTCTGCTGCCTAATCAAGCAAAGCTGGACCCAGAGCCCTGGTCTGACAAGGCAGCTGAATAAACGGTACTTAGTGCTATAGAGAGACAGAAGGCCTTTGCATCCCTCCTCGCTTCATCACCTTACTTCGGGAAGGATTTTACCCACGTCCTAGGTGGCCCAAAAGGGAAACTTTGACTGTAATGTCAGAGATCCAGGAAGGCCACTCTGTGATCCATCCCACGATTAAAAAAAAAAAAAATCCAGTGTGCAGTGTGGAAGATATTTTAGCCTTGGGGACAGCGGGGTGGATCCCGGGATTGGGGAGAGAGCGAGGCTGGGAAATCCGTGGGAAAGTCCTTGCCCCCGCCCTACCCTGCCTTGGACTCCCAGAAGCTGCGGGAAAGACCTGTGATGTGGGGAGAGGAGCTGCGGCTTTGCGCCCCCTGTGGGCTGGTTGAAGAGCCCGCCGTGTCCTGAGCCCCAGCCCCCACATCTCTCCTACCCCCAGCTCTCAGAAGGCAGCTTTCTTTGAGACAGGAAGGTGTCCTCAAGTCTCAGGAAGGAAAAACAGTCAGGCTGAACCCAAGACCGTCTCCAAGGGGCCGGAGCTGGCGCGGGGCCAGGGCTGACATCACCTGGGAACAGCCGCCACAGCTGCAACCCGCCTCCTGGGGAGACGTGCTTTTACTATTTAAAAAAATAATAATAATACTAAAAAAACTGTTCCAGTTTGGTGTTTTTAAATATGCTTTTTATAGTGGGCCCCAGGGCGTGGATGATTCTGTGCGCAAGCCCTCCTCCTTTACCGTCCACAATTTTCATCCCACAGCATGCAGCCTTTGACCTCTTACAGTGCATTCCTGGGGTTCCCAGCAGGATCCAGGCCCTGGCCTCCACCCCTCTGATTTTTTATCCATCCTGATCGATTTACTTTCAACTTAAAAAAAAGATTGATGCTATTCACCCATGGTACAAATTCGGAAGGAATCTAGGGACATCATCCATATGGTACATGGGCCCCGTGTCCTAAGGGACTTCCTCTTCTGTTTTATTCAACAAAATCTTCCCTAATATTCACTGGGTGCCAGACCCTCTTCTGGACAATTATCTAGTATGAACTTACTTAATCCCCATGACAGCCCTGCAAGGTAGGGTTTCTGTTGCCTCTGGTCATGTCAGTGTTGTTGTTGAAGACATTCTGTGCATGAAGAAGTACATCTCAAACTATGCTTTGACCCTCTCGCTTTACAAAGAAAGGGCTAAAAAGTTGTCATACATACTTCCTGCCCTTTGCTTTGTTTGCGTACAATATCCGACACGGTAGCTCCCCGTTTTACTGGAGAGGTTCTTCCTTCATCTTTACAGCCACATAGGTGCCCTAACAGAGTCCATATATCCACTTTTGGTGGCTCAACAATGCCTTCTAGAACATAGGTTGAATCTACCCCCCCACCAAAGAAAACCCCCAAAACTTCCGCAAACTGCTCCCTGTATGTGAAAGAGCAGCTTGCACGTAGCCCTTCTCAAGATCCCACTGAGGCTTTGATGGAAGTGATGGGCTTGGCAGCACATGGCACCCTGTCCTCCCTGCTTCTCCATCTGCTGAGCCAGGAGGCTTGATTGAGCTTCTGAGGCCAACGCAGAGACACCCTGTCTCCTATTAAAATAAAATAAAAATGGGATGTAGCTCAGTAGGAGCATGAATGTTCACGTGCGAGGCCCCAGCTTTCATCCTAGCACCCAACAAAACAACAAAACGAAGAACAAGAAAAGAGGAAAAAAGGAGCGTTTCTCCTCCCAAAGAAGCTCCCAGACAACTAAGATCCATGCTCTTCGTTGAGGGTTAGGGACTCCTAGAAACCCCACCAAAGGATGTAGTGACGCTGACACCTCCCCAACTGTGTGCTATGCCCCTGGCTCTAAACCGGGCACTTCAGACAGCTGGTTCGATGGCTGCTGAGTTCTGTGGCCCTAAGGAAGCTGCTGCATCTCACCAATTATTGGTTTTTCTCATCTCTAAAATGAGGCTAGTAACCACAGCTTCCTCTGAATGTTGTGAAGAGTAAGTCAGCAAGGTCAAGTCACTCTTTTTGTCTTTTCTTGTTTTAAGTTTTTTATTTATTTATTTTTGGGTTTTCTGTGAGTGTCTCATTTTGAATTCAGGGAACTCAGAAAGCTAGTACTGAACTCAGGCTGACTTTAAGCTTATCTTATCCTCCTGTATCAGTCTCTTGAGTGCTAGGATTACAGATGTGCACCCCCATGCCTAGCTAAACTCATTCATTTCTTAAACAAATGTTTCTGAATAACATACTGT